>CAUYPK010126796.1:0-16247 GCA_963574355.1 Loris lydekkerianus | reverse complement strand
GAGGATAGGTCTGAGAATATTTTGGAGAGCTGGTTTGGTTATGGCAAATTTCTTCAACATGTGAATGTCATTAAAGTATTTAATTTCTCCATCATAAATGAAACTCAGTTTAGCTGGATACAGAATCCTGGGTTGAAAGTTCTTTTGTTTTATGTGATTAAAAGTCAATGACCATCCTCTTCTGGCTTGAAAGTTTTTAGCAGAGAGATCTGTCGTCATTCTAATATTCTTTCCTTTGTAAGTCATGGTTTTCTTATGTCTGGCTGCTTTCAGAATTTTCTCCTTCATATTAACTTAGTGAAGCTAATTATGATGTGCCTGAGGGATGTCTTATTTGGGTTGAGCCATGCTGGGGTTCTGAAACTGTCTGCTATCTGAATTTCTAAATCTCTTGGCATGTCTGGAAAATTTTCTTTCATAATTTCATGGAGAAGAGCCTCTGTGCCTTGCAAAGCCACTTCATCACTTTCAGGGATTTCTATGAAGCAAATATTAGCATTCTTCAAATTAACCCAGAGCTCTCTGAGAGAATGATCCATTTTTGCTCTCCATTTCTCTTCCTCTTAGAGAGTTTGGGAGCGTTCAAAAGCTTTGTCTTCAATGTAAGAAATCTTTTTTTCTGTTTGCTCCACTCTGTTACTGAGGGAATCTCCTGCATTTTTCAAATCTTTGAGGGCTGCAAATTCTTGCTTCAGTGCATCAATATCTTTGGTGATTTTGTCTTTAAATTCATTGAATTCTTGAGACAACTTTTGAATTGCTTCTCAAATTTCTAATTCCCACTTTCCCTCCATTCTATTAATCTTGTTTTCAATCCAAATTCTGAATTCAATTTCTGACATCTTGGCCATCTGTTTATGAATGGAATCTTCAGTTGCATCTGCCATATCTTTCCTTGGTGGGGAGGTAGGGGGGTTGATCTACTCTGGTTATTCATATTACCAGAGTTTTTCTGCTAATTCTGCCCCATGATTATTTTACACCATTTGACTAGAAGAGGGAATAAAGAAAAGGTGGATTAGGGGCTCCAGGAGTAGTGACTAACCAGCCCTTTGCTCAAAAGCTGGTACTGGTATCTGTACCTTTTCCCCTGGAGCTTTGCCAAGGACCCATACAGTGCTATGGCCTGAAAGACTGGGGACCTGCTTGGTGTGGTGGGGCTAAGTGGCTCTGTCTTGTTTTCAGCTGGTCTCTGTCTGACCCTAGTGAATCAGTTACTCTGGGTTGAAGTCTCAGCTGTGGAGAAATACCAGCAATTAAGTCACCCTGCCCCCCACAGGCAACAATTAGAAAAGGAAAATCAAACCTTCCTACAGCCACATACCCAGGGTACCACTTGGATAGTTCTCGGGCGATTGGCCCAGTTCAAGATGTCCAAATCTATTGTCTTAGTCAGCACCTGTCTCAGGTGGGAGAGTTTAAAAGGTCTCTGGCAACTGGATCACAGGGGTCTGCTGACAACTCAAATATGACTTGCTCTGGTGCTCCTTGAGGTTAGGAGGACCCACCCAGCAATAGATTAGTCTGGGAAGGTTGATGCCTCCTTCCCTACTTTGTACCTCTGTCACACACAGTCACTGATAACCCCTCAGGGCTGTGACCCACTTGCCTCCAATGAGCAGATACTCCAGGGGTTTGCACCTGCCTGAATCACAGGGAGATCTGTGTCTCCTCAGCCAGGCTGCTGCTCTCTGCCACTATCCGGTAGGGGGAGGTGAGACCTGACAACCTCAGGTGCTTAATGGAGGCTGGGGCTTTTCATGCAGTTCCAGCCCCACCCCTGATTGATGTTACTGACAGAACAGAACAACTTCGCAGAATTTCTTTCTGTCCTAGCTATATTCCCCCTGCAGAAGAGATGCTGTTAGAGTTCACAGAACCTGTGCCTCAGGCCCTGTCTGTGCCTCAGGCCCTGTCTGTGCCGCTACCCAGTCTGGGCTGCAGTTTGTATTTCAGACTCTGCCTGCCCTCCTTTGTCTTGGCTAATGACCCCCTTAGGGCCGGGTGCATCCCAGGCTCAGTAAAGCAGTACTCTGGGTCATCCCCAACCTGGGAATCTGCTGACTCTGCTGCACTCAGCTCAGGCCGGTACCGCCTCAAGCAAACCTTTACTTACAGGGCCTGCATTTCAGTCCAAGATCTGTTCTGCTAGTGGCTGCCACCGGAGAAGATGCCCGGCCTCCTCTGGTTGCCCAGAGAGACAGGAGGTGTGACTCTGGAATATCCAGGTGAGCCCTATTGTTGCCGAAGCGGCTGCTGCTCTGTGCCTCAGGGTACCGCCAGTCCTGTATGGTTCCCTCTCAGCTGACCATCCTCTCCTCACTCCTGTGCTGCAGAATCAGTACTGACTAGCAGCAGTCCATGCCCTGTTCACACCGCTGGAGAAAATACCCAAGAATCTGGACTTCTGGGGCACAGGCTTCCAGACCTCAGAGTGAGAGTGGAGGGCAGTGCTGTGAGTTCGGCATTCTAGGTAGAGAATATGTACAGTTTTGTACAGTTTTATCCCTGGCAGGAGAACACCGTGGTACCCTAGTAGGGGGAGTAGGTCCAGTTTTTAGAGAGTCTCTCCCATAGGATATAATGAGAGGACTTTTGGACTCTGCTAGCTTGTTTGTATGGAGTACTCTGAGCCATTCTCATGGGGGAGGGGACTCCCATCTGCTTGGCAATGGATTTTGTACCTTTTGTTTGTATCCTTGGAGTCGCAGCTCACCTCAGCAGGGTTGATGTGCATTCTTCAACCTTTTCTCTTGCACAGCTTTAATCCACCAGGTTAGTTGCTAAATTTCTGTCCTTTAACTCTCCTTCTGGACGGGAGCCTCTGTGGAAAGCTGGCTTCCGTCAGCAATCTTGCCTCCGCTCCCCCCCCCCATTAGCTTTTTTTTTTTTTAATTAAAAAGTTGCAAACATAGCCAGGCATTGTGGCAGATGCCTGTAGTCCCAGCTACTTGGGAGGCTGAGGCAAGAGAATTGCCTAAGCCCAGGAGTTGTTGGATGTTGCTGTGAGCTGTGTGATGCCACGGCACTCTACCCAGGGTGATAAAGAGAGACTCTGTCTCTCCAAAAAAAAAAGTTGCAGACAATAAGAAGATATAAAAGGCAAAATGTGATGGAGCTTAGCCCACCCTCCCCTAACAAATCCTGTCAGATAAACAGTATTATAATTTGAATTGGACCTTCCATGCATGCTCATTCTCACACATGCAGATAGGAGGATATTTGTGTTGCATGATGGTTGTTACATGCTGTTTCCTCTTAATGTATTATGGAATCCCTCCAGATCAACTCATAGGGATCTTACCCATCATTTTTATCAGTTAATCAAATATTTCACAAGATGAGTAAACTGAATTGATTCAGCTATTTCCTTATTAAGAAATATTCAGGTGCTTTCTCATTTTTCACTCCTTAAAATAAAGCTTCAAAATCAATCCTTTTTACCTTAAATTTCACTGATGATGAAGTAACAGCAACAACAACATCCCCCCCCCACCCTCCCCGTCCTTTTGTTTCTTTTCACCAGGGCTCTTATTTCTGAAAAGTTCCCCATAGTGGAATGCATCATTCAAAGACATGGACATTAGCAGATGATGTCAAACTATTTTCCAAAAGTTTTAGTAATTTATGCTCTTACCAGCAAAAAATGAGTGTGTGTGCCCTTTTTATTGTGGAAATAGCCTCCCAGCCAGAGTGAAATAGTGTTGCTCTTTTTAGTTTATGCTAATTTTATGTGTGAAAAAGAGTATGCAGTTGCTATTTTAATTCTATTTCTATCAAGACCACAGGGTGTTTTTTAGAATGCCTATTTGCTACTTATATTTCTTCTCTATGAATGTCCTCCTTGTATTCTTGCCCATTGTTTTTTACTTTTATTTTATTACTTTAAGATAACTATTTTTAAGAAAAGTTTTAGGTTAACAGAAAAATTGCAAAGATGGTAGGAAATACCTAGTTTCCTGTCATGTTATCACCTAATATTAGCATGGGATATCTATTATAACTAATGAGCAAATGTCATTTTGACTAAAGTCTACACTTTTGTAGGGGCAAAGGGAAGACTTCCTCTTCACTCTCTGACGGTTTGCTGAAAATCAGCTGATAAAAGGCAGATTAATAGGAGAAAAGGCATATAAATTCATTAATGTGGAAGGGGCCAAGGGAGGGAATCATTTTCTTTTTCTTTTTTTTCTTTTTCTTTTTCTTTTCTTTTTCTTTTTTTTTTTTTTTTTTTGAGACAGAGCCTCAAGCTGTCACCCTGGGTAGAGTGCTATGCCATCACAGCTCACAGCAACCTCCAACTCCTGGGCTCAAGTGATTCTCCTGCCACTGCCTCCCAAGTAGCTGGGACTACAGGTGCCTGCCACAACACCTGGCTAATTTTTGGTTGCAGCCGTCATTGTTGTTTGGTGGGCCCCAGGCTGGATTCGAACCTGCCACCTCAGATGTATGTGGCTGGAGCCTTAGCTGCTTGAAACGTAGGCGCTGAGCCTTTTTTTTTTGTTTGTTTTTTTTTTTTGAGACAGAGTTTCAAGCTGTCACCCTGGGTAGAGTGCCATGGAATCACAGTTCACAGCAACCTCAAACTCTTGGGCTTAATTGATTCTCTTGCCTCAGTCTCCCAAGTAGCTGGGACTATAGGCACCCACCACAACGCCCAGTTATTTTTGTTATTGTTGTTGCAGTTGTCATTGTTGTTTTAGCTGGCCTGGGCTGAGTTTGAATCCACTAGCCTTGGTACATGTGGCTGGTGCCCTGCCCACGGAGCTACAGGTGCTATCCAGAATCATTTTCTTGAGGTTTCCTTAATTTTTACCTAATGTCCTCTCTCAATTTCAAGATACCACATTGTATTTAGTCATCAGGTCTCCTTAGGCTCCTCTTGACCTTGAGTTTCCCAGACTTTCCTTGTTTTTGTTGACCTTGACGGTGTCCTCAGGAGTTCTTTCTGGTCAGGCATTTTGTAAAATGTCCCTATATTGTACGGGGTCTGATGTTTTCTCATGACTGACTGGTATTAGGGTGCTTACTATCAACATGACTTTGACTGTTGGTGTTGATCTTGGCCACCTAGCTGAGGTAGTCTTTGTCAGGTTTCCTCATTATAAAGTTACTCTTTGTTTTATTTTTATTTTTTTAGGTGAGGTCTCACTCTATCACCCCTGCTAGACTACAGGGGGCTACATCACAGCTCACTGCAATCCCAAATTCTTGGGCTCAATTGATCTTCCTGCCTCAGGCTCTCCAGCAGATGGGACTACAAGTGTGAGTCACCACTCCTGACCAGCTTTTCTATTTTTAGTAGAGACCAGGTCTTATTTTTGCTTAGGTTGGTCTTGAACTTAAGGCCTCAAATGATCCTCCCACCTCAGGCTCCCAGAGTGCTAGGACTGCAGGTGTGAGCCCAGCCTGTAAAATTATTCTTCTCCCACACTTTCCACACTGTGATCTTCAGAAGGAAGTCACTCTGGGAAGCCCACCTTTAAGGGGAGTGATGCCCACCTCCTCCAGGGGGAACATCTTCATAAATTATTTGAAATTCTTCTGCATGGGAGATTAATCTTTCCTGCCCCACTTTGTTATCAGTACTAGGTATAGATGCATGGATATTTGCTTTATACTTTGGGTTATAATCCCATACAACTCCGTTTTAATGTTTAAATTATTTCAGCTGTGACCATTGGGAGCTCTTTCAGTTTGCTCCCCTGTCCCTTTGCCATGTCCCCGTCCATGTAGAATTTTCTGTTTTTTGTTTTAGTGCTTTCTTACTTCCTGGCACTATAAGATGCTCCAGGTTCTTCTGTGTATTTCCTACCCCAATTCTAGAATCAGCCATTTCCCAAGGATCCCTGGTTCTTTTAATTGGAGAATGGTCTTAAAAACTTTTTTAGAGCTGAGGGTGGTCTGGTCACAAGGTCTGCTCATTGCTACTTGGGTGTCATGACTTCAAGGCCTCTTCAGCTGACCAGAGCAAGGAAATACAAATGAACATACTAACCAGTGTATCTATATGTACCTATAAATATTTCTATGTAAACATGAGTTTATTTTTATGTCTGCCGCTCTAATTCATTACCACATGGATCATTCTAGCCTTCTCCCCTTGCTTATTGGTAAATTCCTGCTCCAACAGTGTGAAACCTGGCTCCCACCATCCATCAGTATTTACTCACTAGTTCAACTCAGTACACGTGTGTAGCAGTAGCAGCATTAACCCAAACCCTGATGGGGAAGAGCTTTATCAACTAGAGTACAATGCTTATGTGCAGCTCTTTTGCCTTTAGTCTTGCGGACTTTCCTCATTTCCAAAGTTCTTTAGGTCAGCACCTTTACCCTCACACCCTTTAGTGAGATATTTTGATACATTTGTAACAGATTTTTTTTGAAACAGAGTGTCATTTTGTTGCCCTCAATAGAGGTGCAGTAGCCTCATAGCTCATAGCAACTTCAAACTCTTGGGCTCAAGTGATTTTCTTGCCTCAGCCTCCCAAGTAGCGGGGACTATAGGCGCCCCACAACGCCAGGCTATTTTTAGAGACGGGGGATGGGGTCTAGCTCTTGCTCAGGCTCATCTCGAACCTGGAGCTCAGGCAACCCACCTGCCTCAGCCTCCCAGAGTGCTGGGATTATAGGTGTGAGCCACTGAGCCTGGCCTGTAACAGATTCTTTTTTTCATAATCTGCATTGGATTCTAGAATTTTTTGACCTCCTAAGTTTTTTTTTTAGACAGAGCCTCAAGCTTTGGCCCTGGGTAGAGTGCTGTGACAACACAGCTCACAGAAACCTCCAACTCCTGGGCTCAAGCAATTCTCCTGCCTCTGCCTCCTAACTAGCTGGGATTACAGGCATCTGCTACAATGCCCGGCTATTTTTTGGTTGGAGCCGTCGTCATTGTTGTTTGGCAGGCCCAAGCTGGATTCGAACCTGCCAGCTCAGGTGTATGTGGCTGGCGCCTTAGCCGCTTGAGCCACAGGCGCCCTAAGTGATTTTAAAAAAAAAAAAATTACACATTGAGTCACTCTTAGTGCTGTAATGTTTTATGGGTTTTCACAAATGCTTAGTATTGTCTATCTGCCATCACTGTATCATACTGAATAGTTTTATCATCTTAAAAAAAATCCTCTGTGCTTTAAATATTCAATCCTCTACCCCACTGGCATAAAGCCCTTGGAAATCACTGATCCTTTCACTATCTTTATAGTTTTCTCCAGAATGTCACATCATTGAAATCATAAACTATATAGCCTTTTCGGATTGGCTTTTTAAAATTTAGCAATATGCATTTAAGATTCCTTTTTGGTTTTTATTTGTGCCTGATATCTCATTGCTTTTTACAGCGGAATATTGGGTGGATGTACCATGGTTTGTTGATCTATTTACCTGTTGAGAGACATCTTGTTTGCTTCCAATTTTTGGAGATTATGAATAAAGATACTATAATTTTTCTTCTCGCCCATTTTAAAATTATTTGTCTTTGCCTTTTAAATTACCTACCAAATATATGTTTTATCAAGTTTCAACTATTTTTTTCTAGCCTATTATTTCCCTACTGACTTTATATAATTTTTGCCTCCAAATCCTTAGAAATGTAATGGACTATGTCTATATTTCAATTACAGCTTCTGGACACCCTGTGCTGCTTAGACTGTGTTTCACCATCTCAGGATTAAACAATGTTCTTCTGAGTTTCTCTCCCTTACACATTAAGGGAGGCATACATAGGTTTAAGCAGAAGGGACAGAAATGCTGAAGAACGGCAGAGGGCATGAGGGATGGCAGCTTGGGATGGTGCAGCACTTTGCCTCTGAATTCTAAGGGGCCCCACTCGGGCTTTCCAGGATCAGCTCTGAATAAAAGTTTCAATGGGGTTCTCTTCGGGCACTGTAGTTCTAGGATCAAGGAGCTATGTGGCCTGGCTTTGGAGAAGGAAACGCAGATCCTGAGGTTGCCTCCCTGAGCCTGTCCACCCCATTCCTGTGCCCTTTGGGTGCTCTGCAGCTGTCTCCCTCTCAGAATGAAAGCTCCATAAAGTTGGGGAACAGTCCTGGCTTTTTCTTTTTTAATTTTCAGATTAAGATGAGGGTACAAACAATTAGGATGTTTGCATATGTTAGGTAAGGTCCCTGTTATATCCCACATCCAGGAGGTGGGCCATGTGATACACACTGATATTGTGCCCATCAGTTGAATGGGTCTGGCTTTTGATCTCTGATTCCTCAATGCCTGGCATGATGGCATAAAGTCCTGTGGGCAAACAGAACAGGAGCTTAGCAGGAAGGAAGGGGGGGAGGGAGAAAGAAAGGAAAGGAAAAAAGGAAGAAAGGAGGGAGAAATGAAGGAAAGGAAGGGGAGACTACCACATGGCTGCCCTCGTTGAACTCCATCACCAGCTATCTCTTGCCTTCTGGTGTCTCAGTGGGGTGGGCCAAAGTAATGTAGGATTGAGGAAGTGGAAGTTGGGAGGAAGGAGAGGTGGGAGTATTGATTCCTTTCACTCCCCACCTCTGGGCACCCTGCTGGGGAGCAGCACCCTTCTACAAGCTCAGCTCCTGTCCAGCAGCCCCTGATCCAGGGCTTCAGCTTTTCTCCCCTGGGCACTAGTAATGCCCTTTCTTTTGTCCTCAAGGGCCCCATGCTGTGCACATCCACATCTCTCGTGACTCACGTGAGGCCTCCCACACCTCTGTAATGTCACCGCATTAAAAAGAATTTCCAAATCCTAGCTGAGTGTCCTGTGTTTCCTGCCTGGAATCCAAAGGTCCCAAAAGGGGAGAACATGGGGAGAGAAGCAAAGGGAGCCTGGAAGGATATGGGGCTTCTCAGAGGAGCTTAATGACACCAGGAGGAAAAATCAAACTCCCCAAAGACCTGGGAGTTCGTTTTTTCTTCCTCCTCTTTCAGCCACTGAAGGGAAGAGGGCATGGAGGGGACCTGAAACCCACCACAATGTGGCTTGCCTTCGTCCCCCCACTCTCTGCTGTCCTGACCCACCAGCTCTGTGGGTCCACCCTTCTAGAATCTACCTCCTTCCTTCCTAGGAGGTTGAACCACCCCAGAAGCCCATGGGCCGGGCCCTGATGGCTAAAGAATATGATGATACCGGAAGGTGATTAAGCTGCTGACTCAGAAAACCAACTTCCTCTTTCAAGACAGTTGCCTAATCTATGACCAGGTTGTTTTGCTCAGACAAATCCTGGGCTGCTTTCCTGCTGTCTCTGCACGTTGATCCAGGGTGCCAGCCTGTCTCAGATGCTTTTTTTGTCCTTGTACCCTTCCTTCTGTGGCAGTTTCAGTTGTTATCTAAACGATCTGTACTGGCTCCTTAACATCTCGGTGGCAGAGACTCCGACCACACACAGGAAACATGAGGTGACCACATTCTCCCATCCCCAGACCAGGATATGGTCATTTGAAATCTGGGCTGGCCCAGAAAAATCTGGAATAAATCCTTGATATATTTATAGAACCAACACTAAGCCTTGCTATTTTTTGGTTGCAGCCATCAATGTTGTTTGGCAGGCCTGGGTTGGTTTCGAACTTGCCAGCTCAGGTGTATGTGGCTGGCACCTTAGCCACTTGAGCCACAGGCACCAAGCCTATTGGTGGAAAGATTTTTAATGCTGAATATTGTGATTATTTTTATGTTGTATTGTTTTCAATAAAAGCAGATATGTGTATACTAAAGTATAGTGTTTTCTATAGCACTGTAGGACTTTCGATCTAAAATCATGAGCCAGATCAAAGCAGCAGTTCAACTTGGCCCTGGAGTCAGTCCAGCCCAAGTGCCAGATAGTGAATGAGGAGAGCTTTGGAAGATTCTAGACATTTAGGCATTCTCCACCATGTCCTATCTGAATTTCTGACCTGTAAAATTCATGAGTGTAGCAAAATGACTTACAGTCCCCCAACCCCCAATTCACAGACTAGAGAGTAAAGCTCTTTTTAGACCATTTCTTTTAGTTTGGTGTATGTGGTATATAAAAATGCAGTCATTGCTGATGTTTGAGTTGAAAAGAAGAGTTATTTTCTCCTTGAAACTTCAACACTAGAAACTCCTGGTATCCCTATGCTTGGCCCTCCTCTCACCGAGAGCAACATTATTGCAACTCCTGGGGTTATTGCATCTTAGCAGGGGTGCTCACTACTGTGCAGAGGGGGCAATGGCCCACTGTGAGACGTCCTGAGGGGTGGACCAGTGACTGCTGGATTTCAGGCACCCTGTCTGGCTCCAGGACACTTTCTGTCGCTGACACCTTCTCTGAAGCACACCCAAGGCCCTGGAATCATGGGCTCCGTCATCTATCAAAGCCCAGGTTTATCAGCCTGCACATCCACCGGGTTGGCTGACCTTCACGTGACTAATGCTGGTACCAGGGCTCGGTATAGCTTAGGGAGAGAGGAATTCCATTCTGATCGTCAAATTTTATACCTTCATTAGGATCCAGGGATCTAAGCAATGGCTGTATTTTGGTTCTGTTTTATATCCTTAGGGACAGGAACTAATACTTACTGTACCTCTCCAGACGGGAAGGAAGTGCTTCTGGGTTAGCATTAAAGCAGTTGCTCCCCGAGGATAACTTCCGAGTCCATCCTCCAGCCTTGATCCCAAACCATGGGACTTATTTGGGCTTCTGTTAAAAACTGTTGTATAAAGGCCAAAAACCCTACAAACTTTGCCAGAATTCGCCTGGGTCACCCAGCAATGCTCTCCCCTCTTTTCTTATAAACCCCGTCTTCTGGTTTCCGTGTCAATTTTAGCTTAACTTTTAGTTTAATGCCCTCAGCCAAATGTTTAACCCAGTGGTTCTCAACCTTCCTAATGCCGCGACTCTTTAACATGAGGAACTGCATTCAAGAGTCGCGGCATTAGGAAGGTTGAGAACCACTGGAACCTATGACACAGGTGCTAGAGTGGGAGAGAAAGACACACAGAGAGAGAGACAGACAGAAACAAAGAGAAGCAGAGACAGAGAAGAAGGAATTTCCATATAGGAAATTATCCCACTAGGTCTAGGGACATGCACAATCCACTAAATAAAATTATGTGACAAGAACTGACTAAAGAACACTCAGCTGAGGATCTTTAATAAAACTTTACAAAATAATTCACTACATGAGTTTTGAAAGAAATCGAACAATACATGATAGCCAATGGGTTTGCATTCCCCTCCATCCTATAGCTGAGACAATTTTAATTCACAATACAATTAAATAGTATTTCAGCTGTAGAATAAATTCCATGAGCACTAAGAAGTGGAATACCCTCCTTTCCCGTCTTAATTGTGCAGTCTTTCCCTGGCACATTTATTAGAAGGTGGTACATCCACCTGATTTATAAATTCATTCATTCTGCACGTGCTGGACAGTGGTGCAGCTTGGCAGCCCCCTCATTTCCCGTTCCCATCTGGGCCAATTTCTAGCCTCTTCAAGAAACACCCCTTTAAGAAGTACCCCCTCTCCTGTCTCCTGCCTACCACCCAGGCCACATCAGAGCTGTCCAAGCCCGGGGTCCATCTCACCAGTCAAAGATAATTTTGGAAACAGCAAATGGGTCTTTCATCTCCCTGTGTCAACTCCCTCCCTGCACAGGAACCCCGTTAGCTCACGGCACAAGCTCTGCTGTGTGCTTTATAACTTCAAAACCTCGGACAGGGTCCGCACCCAAACCCCAATGCCTTGGTCCCTCTCTAAAGTTGGGGGGCACTTAACCTCCACACCATACACCTTAGTTCTTGATCTTTTAACAATTATACCACAGGGTTGGTCTTCCATCGCCCCCAGAATTCCCGGAAAGGTACTTACTGATAATAGCTTCTGGTGCCGAGTTCTATTCAGAGCAGGTATTAGGTGGATAAACACTTGTCCTTCCGTCAAGTCTTTCCCTGTGAAGCTGGTAAGCAGATAAGGCCACCAACTCATTGCAGGCCAGGTGTCACGGAGGCAGTGATGTCAATGGTACACACCATGGAAACTCCCAAGGCCAGTCTGGAAAGGCCTTCTGGCCTCTCCTAGCCCTCAGAAATTCCGTTTTGGTGGAACTCTTCATCCTCTACCCCAACTTCCTCCATAGCACCCCCTCTTGAATTTAATCTGAGGCATTTATAGGGTACTTTTCCCCTTTATCTCACTGTTGCAAAGCACAGTTCCTGGCATTTAAAATGATGAAGTCTGCCTGGCTGGTTGCTGGATGAAGGAATGAGTTGCTGACCTGACAATCAGATAGGTCAGTGAGTGGGCAAATAAAAGAATGAACTCTCCCCAGGAGTGCCCTGGAACAGGCACCTTCCTTAGGACAAAGGCTCTCAGATGTTCAAGTGGTTATGATCCCAGTGGGAATCCCAGTGACTCGACAGGTGAAATTTTTTCAAAATCATTTTCAAAATAGTTATAACTTAGAAAATAAACTGTTTATAAATATGTATTCAAAACATGGCAAGACACCTCAAGGGTGACTTAAATTTTAGAAATAATCAATGTTTTTATTCACTTGTATAGAGGGGCCATTATTTCTCTAATCAAAAGAGAAATGTTTGCTATCCATTAGTGTTCTTCAATCTTTTGTTTTTGGCCGGGGCCAGGTTTGAACCCAACACCTCTGGTATATGGGGCTGGCACCCTATTCCTTTGAGCCACAGGCACCGCCCATGCTCTTCAATCTTGAACTTGGAAGGATTTAAAGAAAAGTCTGGGAGAGTTTTAAGATCCTATCCAGAGACTCGGCACCTGTAGCTCAGCAGCTAAGGGTGCCAGCCACATACACCAGAGCTGGCAGGTTCGACTCTAGCCTGGGCCTGCCATACAACGACAATTGCAACCAAAAAATATCTGGGCGTTGTGGCAGGCACCTGTAGTCCCAGCTACTTGGGAGGCTGAGGCAAGACAATCACTTAAGCCCAAGTGTTTGAGGTTGCTGTGAGCTGTGATGCCACAGCACTCTACTAAGGGCAACAATGTGAGACTCTATCTCAAAAAAAAAAGATCCTGTCTAGAGCTTCTCAACCTTAGCTGCATGCTTGAATCACCTGGGAAGCTTTGAAAAGTCACAGTGCTCAGGCTGCACCTCAAGTTATTATCTTAGTTTCTCTGGAAGGGAACCTAGACATCTGGTTTATTAAAAAAATTTGTCAGCCAGGCTGTCAAATGGCTCCTGCCTGTTATCCTAGCATTCTAGGAGGCTAAGGTGGGAATATTGTTTAAGCTCAGGAATTCGAGACCAGCCTGAGCAAGAAGAAGACACTGCCTCTACTAAAAAAATAGGAAAAATTAGGTGCCTTTTCCCCTAACTACGCTGTTTCGTGTTGTTTGTTTTGGGGGGTAGGCCGTTTCACTGGATGATCCCCATCAGCAGTGCCTGGGCATGCCCACCCACCGAAAGAGTATCCTCTCCTGGAACTGAGAAGTAGCTGGGGACAGAGGGGGCCACAGGAGAGCAGATCTCACCAGTTCATCTTCTATTCCCATGGAGCATGTGGCAGGCAGGGCACCTGTAGTCCCAGCTATTCCAGAGGCTGAGGCATGAGGATTGGTTGAATCTAGAAGTTGGAGGTTGCTGTGAACTAGGCTGACACTATGGCACTCTAATCTGGGCAACAGAGTGATTAAAATAAAATAAAATAAGAAAACAAAAAATATAGAAAATAGGAAATTTTTGTCTTTTTAAGTTTTTTTAGTATTTTGTTTTTTGTTTTATTTTGTGTATTTTGCTTGGTATCCATATATTTTATATATATATATATATAGATAGATAGATAGATAGATAGATTTTTTTTTTTTTTTTTTTTGAGACCGAGTTTCACTTTGTCGCCCTCAGTAGAGTACTGTGGCATCATAGCTCATAGCAACCTCAAACTCTTGGGCTTAAGCGATTGCCTTGCCTCGGCCTCCTAAGTAGCTGGGACTATAGGTGCCTGCCATAATGCCCAGATATTTTTAGAGATGTGGTCTCCCTTTTGCCCAGGCTGGGCTCGAAACTGTGTTCTCAGGCAATCCACTGGTCTCGGCCTCCCACACTACAGACATTACAGGCTGAGCCACCGCACTGGCTGGTATATATATTTTTAAAACTCCAGAGTGATTCCTATGTGCCACTGGGGCTGAGAGATACCACTTTAACCCACATGCAGCTGAGATTAATGAATAGACTTGCTGTGCAAACTGGAGGGTTTTATGTTCCCTCTAAGAGTCAGGTGGGAAACCAGACAGTATCCTTATTCTGATCCCTTCCCATCATCTTGTTCTTTCTTTCTTTCTTTTTTTTTTTTAAGAAAAAATTTTTTTTAAATTTTAATAACAGACTAAGAAAACCAAATCTTTTTCCTCCTATGAAATTGGCCTCCTAGTGTTATGAAAATAATTACACAGCACTTGTGTTCCTTTTTAACTTGTGGACAAAGACAACTCCCAAAAATACTTCTTTTGCAACCCAGAACTAACTGTTCACTATGAATTCTGACACATATAAGGATTATTTAAAAAAATAATCAGAGTCCACTGATTACCAGAGAACAACTACTGATGGGAAACACAAAAGGAGGGTTGGTTTCTTACTAATAGGATTATCAGTGGATTTAATTGTATATTATGTTTTATTTTAGTTCTGGTAGTACAATAATTTAATGATTTCATACATGAAAATCTAAGCTTGTCCTCCTTAAAAAAAAAAAAAAAAAAAAAAAAAAGGAGCACCTATGGTTAAGGATGGAGAACTGTAGCTCTTTCTTCAGTACCTGTTTTTCAATTCGTGAAATTAAAGCACATATAAGAAACAGGATGACAGTCACCAAGAATGATTAAAACCATGAACTATCATGGGATTGAAAATACCACATTTATGATACAATTATATACTGAAAAATGGAGCAATGCCAAGAAAGCTGGACAATGTTAAAGGCAAATTTTTAAAGTTTGGTTTGCAATCATTCATTTTAACATAGCCAGATAAAACTGGATTTTTTTTTTTTTTACATTAACATTCTGTAAATTTAAATAAAGAGAATAATCATGTGGTCTCATGGACTGGAAGGTGACTTATTAACTCCCTTTCTTTCCCAAACCTCTTCAAGCAGTCACTACATTTATGAGGTTAAGTCAGCTGAATGCTTGAAATCTAGATGAATTTTAAGCTCTTCAGTTTGTCCTGTTGAATATTCACAATATTGACATAAATAAATCCCTTCAGATAAATGTGAATTTAGATGCAATATTCTAGCATACTTGAAAAGCCTTTCCCACAATCATCAAAAACATGAGGAAAAATTTTAGTATGTTGAATAGCCACATTGGTATGAAGTCTACTCCCAAAACCATATACTTGACATACAAAGAAGTTTTTACATTTGTCAAAGGTAATTTTGCTTAAGAGGCTATACTGTCCATGTTCTCCCTTATTATACTTATCACTCAATTCTATGAATTTACACGCATGCTCATTTACCACATGGCTATGCAAAGCCTTCTGGGTCATTAGTTTCGTGTTCACAGAACTGACACAAATGCTGCTCATCACAGCTGTGCTCCTGGAAATGGAGGTAGAGTTCACTACTTACAGAGAACTGCACGTCACACTGCTCACACCAGTAGAGGTGACCACTAAAATGGGTGTCTGCAATGTGCTGGCTTAGATTCTCAGAAATTACTGTCGTATAGTCACAGTATTTACAAATGTAGGGATCCTCTGCGTGTAGTTTGGCATGTTGGTAGAGAAACTTTCCTTGCATACTCGACACACATTTCAATCAGTACGTTTATGCTTCAGGATCATATGCTGCTTTAAATCAGAAAAATATTTGCTGTTGAACTCACAAGGTTCACATTTATAGAGGCCACTCCTATTAGCTCTCAGTAAAGGCCATTTCTGCTGGGTAGTCACATTGAAAGCCTGGCTCTTGTCAAGAATTTTACAAAGTTTAGCTGGTGCCTCTTCATGTTTGGTCTTGGAGACTCTCAGAGGAATTGTTTTCTGTCTCTGTATCACAGTCCTTGGCAATTGCATGTACTTCTACAGCAATTGGAACATCTTCAGCTGTGGCGAACTTCTATAGGACTCTCCTTTTGGGTTTGTTGATTGACTGATTCAGGTGAGTCACTCTCTTCCTTGCAAATTTCAATATCAGCAGATTTTTCTGTAGGGAAGGCATTGTGGTCTAGAATTCTAAGCACTGGACTAGGAACCAGGTAGTTCTGATTTCTATTTCTGGCCTTGGTTCCATCTGTAAAATTTGGCAAGTCACCTGATGTCTCAGTATCAG
>CAUYPK010126793.1:0-72898 GCA_963574355.1 Loris lydekkerianus | reverse complement strand
AGTGTACATGGATCCCAACTGCACCAAGCAGGTGAGGGGCTGAAGGCTTAGTGTTCATCTTCCGACCTTCCCCAGTCTGTGTTCTGTCTTTGGGTCAGCAATAATCGCCTGAACAGCTACTATGGCTTCATTAATTTTTGTCTGTAGCTCTCTGAGCTCTTCTATATGCAGAAGTCGTAGGATCTGAGCAGCTTCATTAAGAACTGCATCTCCTGTGTCAAAACCAAGAATATGTTTGTCTAAAGCAACAGGCAAGCCCTCTTTTGTTTGATTTGCTTTAGCAACTGCATCCTGTGTCAGGCGCTCCTGAACCAAAATGCGAATTGCCTTAAGCATCACCAGGTAGTCATCATGGCGCTGAATCTGAAGGAGGTTGGCCAGAGCCATCATGCCAGCCTTGAAGTCAGGGTTATTTACATCCAAATTGATCAACGGCTCTGCATTCTTAGTTGTGCTGTCAGCATTTTTTGCATTATCAGGTACTAAGTCCTTGTATTTTTCAGCATTATCTCCATATTCAAGTCTAACAGCTAAACCAAGAAGCCAGTCAATTGCTTCTTGTCGATCTTGAATCTTGAAAGGACAGTTAACATCTCTGAGATACTTTTCAAAGAACTTGGGCCAGTCACTGCTGTGGATGTTTCTTAAATTACCTCTGTCTTCAATCTTGTAGTGTCTGATTTTCTGATCTTCAAGCCAAACAATAAAGTTTCTAAATTCTGTTTCATCTTTGCAGTTGAAGCCGGCAGGGTTGTGGTAGTCGAGAGCCGTCAGCTTGCGTCGGAACATGGTCCCGCTTCTCTCTCTCTGGTCAGCTTTTCTATTTTTAGTAGAGAGGGGATCTTGCTGTCACTCAGGCTGGTCTTCAACCCCTGACCTCAAGTGATCCTCTTACCTCAGCCTTCCAAAGTGCTAGAATTATAGGCATGAGCCACCATGCCTGGCCAATATTTGTCTTTCCTTTACTGACTGATTTTTAGTTTTTGTAGCTGAGATTAAATAAGATATTTAAACCAATCCAATGGTTATGGTCTAGGGAAAAGAGTTCACCAAGTTATAGGATAGACCACATGAAATTGCCATTTTATAGGTTATAAAATCCCACATATAGGCAGTTTTATGAGTTTCAAAGTTTCAGTTTAATATCTTCACCTCCCATCAAAAAATCATTGTTGAGAATTGTTCCCTGAGTGCTGACTATGTCACTTAGAATGTTAGAGCTGTACCATGCAATTTAAACACATTTCACAAGCTGCCCCTCGTCCATCCTCCTCTCCTCAAGAGCCATTTATACTCTGAATGGTATGAGGAAATGTAATGTCAATTAAAAGTAAACTCAATGAATTTAAAGTTTTTCATTTGGCCCTTCCCATAAATGCCATGGTTGTGACTTCCATTCCATTTTTTCAGGTTCAAATTTAAGTTTAATTTTAGGTCCACTTGTTCTCTATTCAAAAAGTAATGTGTATTTGTTGTAGAAAATGTGAAAAATACAGAAACACAAATAAGACAATAAAAATTAAGCACAGCCCCACTGCACTGATGGTCTAATTCTTATAAACTATGGCTCAGCCCAATAGTTGGCTTGAAGACTTCCACCGGGCTTCCTTAGATCTGACAGCAAGGAAGGTGTCTAAGGGCCCAAAGTTCAAGGTGGGCTCTGAGGTTGGCAGCACACCCCATGTTGTACCTCAAAGACAGCTGGCTGCTGCCCCTGCTCAGCCCTCATATGGGATGTCCTGGTTGTCCCCTCCCTCTGACATCCCAAACCTCCTGGTGATGCCAGTTGAGAAAGTCCCCAGCACCATGGAACCTGGAGATTGGGCTGAGTGACTACTGAAGAGCCCTGGGCATGCCCAGGGCTGGAGAGCCTGAGGGGAGGGGCCTCTTTGGAGAAGTTTTACTGTCATTATTTCCTGTTTATTTTTCACATCTTCGGAAATCCTAGAGTCTTTAAGAAAGGTGTTGTCACAAGTCTGCTTTTGGCAGGTATTATTTTATTTCAGTGAGGCAAAGGTTATATTGCAAGGAAGTGTGGACATCCCATTCAGCGCAGATGAAGACAGGCGGGAGACCTAGTCTGGAGAATTAATTTAAAGGGCGCAACCTGTGACCACGGGCAGCTCCTGGGAAGGTGTAGGCACCTGTGCTTAGGAGGCTTGGAAGGTCACAGGATCGATTTTCAAAAAGAATGAGGAAACCCAGGTAAGGACCACAAATATGTTGAAAGGCAGAGGTGACTGGGCCCCTCTGAGGTCATGGATGACACGGGTGAGAGAGGTCTTAGGGTGCGTGGTAGAGCGTGGCCACATGGGCGTGTGAGAGACCCTGGGAGGCAAGGCTGGACACTGCAGGTGCCACTGCAGAAGGGAAGGCAGGAGAAGGCAATAGGGTTGCCCAGGAGGGAGGCCGCCTCTGTCCACCAGGCTGCATGTCATCCCACAGAAGTTCGATCCCCACTGGTTCCTTCCTGCTGAACTTTCTCTCATATTTGAGAATGAGGCAATCAGAGCTGTGAGACTGGCTGTGACATTTGTACTTACATGTGGGGGATGCTTCCTGTCTGACTCAGCCGCCCAGGGCAACACAGCTCCATCCTCTCTGCAGTTCTCAATCCAGCAGGAGGGATGACCGTCACAGAAGGCACCCAGGAGGCAGAGAGACTGATGGCCCTGCCACGGGTCTCTCAGGAGCTTTCTCCAGAGGTTGCAGAAAGAATGCAATCGCCGGGTCCCACGGGTCAGAGCCCAGGGCCGACACAGGAGGATCGTATGAGAATCAGAATGCCAGGCAGTGACATCATGTGTGTCTGAGACTCACGGAGAAAACCATGTGCAGCAGGGAGACACTTGAAATAGCAGGTTATAGCCTGGGAGTGAGCAGGGCCTCTGTGCTCAGCTAAGAGCTTGCACCTCGTCCAGCAGAGCTGTGCAGCCAGGCCTGGTCACCCACAGAGCACAGAGAGGGCAGCATGCTGTGTGTGGGTTGTGTGGGGCAGTGAGGACCCAAATACTCCCTGTGCTGTTCTAGCTGTGTATGTGCTGGGCTGTGAGTGTCCCTCCTACCCCCCCAAGACCTAACCCCAAGGTGATGCTATGGAGAGGTGAGGCCTTTGGAGTTTGATCAACCTGCTGGGACCCTGTGTGACTGGATTAGTGCGCTCTTGTCAGTGAGGCTGGGCAGGGCCCTTCTGCTCCTCTGAGATGTGAGGAACAGGCCTCACCAGACACTGAACCCACCAGCACCTTAAATTGTAGATGGCAGCCTCCAGAACTGTGAGAAATAAGTTTCCATTATTTATAAATTGTACCATTTCAAAAAGTTTGTTATTAACAGCATAAATGGACTAATACACCCAATTTTTCAGAATGTGTCTCTACTTGGAGACAAAGCCATGGCAGGGGCTGAGGTCACAGGGGAGTAGGGGTGGCCTCAGTCTAGCATGACTGGTGTCCTTATATGAAGAGGGAAATTCTGGGTGGCACTTGTGGCTCAAAGGAGTAGGGCGCTGGCCCCATATACCGGAGGTGGCCAGTTCAAATCTGGCCCTGGCCAAGAAAAAAAAAAAAAATCAAGCACAAATGAAAATGAAAAGGAGAGGGAAATTCTGACACAGAGAAGAGACACAGAAAGAAGACACCACAGGGTGCCTCCCCTCCCCAAGAAGCTGGAGGAGGCCAGGAAGGGTTCTGTGGCAGAAGAGGAAGCCTCAGCCCTGTAAGAGAGGCAATTTCAGGTGTCCAAGCCTCCCAGGTATGGCACTGTGCCATGGCAGCCCCAGAAAGTGAATATAGCTCCACGTACATGTGGCAAAACATCTTTAAAATGAACCTGGAAGGCACATGCCTAAATCATGAAAGTGTAATCACTCTGGGGAAGGCAGTGTTAACTTGGCCAGTCTCTGAAGTGGGGCACAGCTGGCATCTTATGTATTATTCTCCGTGCTTTAAATGTTTTCCTAAAACAAAGGGGCAAGCCTTACAGGTGAGAGAACGGGAGAATTAAAGCCACGTGAGGACACGAAGAGATGAAAATCCCCGTGAGAGCAGAACAAAGAACCTCTGAAAAGGGAAATACTGGCCCCACACAAGTTATGCCAGACAGTTGTCACTGGCAGGGCCCAGCCAGTCCCTGGCATTCGTTGCTGCCTTGTAACCTCCCTGGGCAGGATCTCACCTGCCTCTATATCCAAAAGCTCTCAGGCCCCACTGTGGCCAGTGGTGGGAGGCAGGTCACACAGATGGCATTTGAGCACCTGGCTCCAGGCTCTGTCTGAGGCTCCACTGCCCCTCTGTGAGCCTGACCTGCACAGTGGCCATTCCAATCTACTTGCAAGCTCAAGGTTGAGGCCGTGGTTTAGTTTGGTTACTGTGACCCTCTGGAGGGCAGGAACCAAACTGTAACTATGTCTGTGTGCCCCCAGGCTTGGAGTTCTGTGGGAACGCTATTAGAATCCAAGCAGAGTCACTCATGCTGAGAACCTCTTGACACGCAGAGCTGGGGATGCCAAGAAGGGGATCCTCAGGCCTGCATGCCTGCTAACATCAAGCACCCTGGAAAAGCCACGGCCTCACACAAAGGCCATCGAAGCCTTACACAAAAAATACTTCTGCAAGGATGTCTGCCCAGTGACTGTCTGCCCAGCCCCAGACAGCTGTCCCCTTTGTTACTGATCTCTTTTGCCCCAGATCTCAAAACAATTATTTAATCCTCTTTTTCCCTTTAAAAGCCCTTGTCTTCCTTTTTCTCCCTGAATGTGATGTAATAGTTGACTGTGGCACATGTATTCCCACGGCAATGCCCTACTCAATAAATTTCTCTGAGAGCCTCTGTTCCTCAGATTGACACTGGCACATAACACACGTTCTACAGGTGCTGAATTCTGTTCAGCCAGCTGGGAGGAAGAGGCGGTGGTGGCTGAGAGGAGCCTGGTGTCCAGCCGCCTCTGAGTGCCTTTCAGCACAGGATGTCCAGGTCACTCCAGCCCCAAATGGCTCTGGTCTCAGCAGCCTTAGAGGTGGGAATAAGCGGCTGTGAAATGCCTGCCCTCACCCAAGGGCCTCCATCTGAACAGGACAGGCCTGTCCCAGCCAGGCCAGGCCTGGGCGACACTGCCCACCAGGGCTCAAGTTAGAGCGTCCATTCTACTGAGGTAATGTCTCTGAAAAGTACTAAATCCCACAGGCTAAACACTGTAAAAGCATTTCATGACTTTTCCTACCAAAAAAAAAAAAAAAAAAAAGGAGGAAAGATTTCAATGGGAGGCATTGCAACCTCCAAAGTAACATTTTCGTTCTAAGTTGTTTTTGTTTTTTTTTCCATGTAAAACCAAAAGAACTTTAATAAGGTTTTACGGCATTGCATTACAGGAACATTAGCCCATAACATGCAACAAAAATGATTTTGCCTTTTGGATAAACGTAACATTACAATTAACAGCAACATATTCTACAGAAGAAAACAAATGCAACTTATTTCAATTTTCAGGGTAGAAATTTATGTTCTTACTGCAATCCCAAGTAGCATTTAGAAAGTTTAGTTTTCTTTCTAACCTCTAGAAGCTGAAATGATTTCTTAATGCAATCATACACAACCATTTCACATTGGAAATCATCACGAGGAATCAACAGGTTTCATTGCCATCCTTAATTTTGAGAGGGCTCCTGCAGTATTGTGGATTTCAGATGGGGAAAATCATTCTAAGTTTTAATTAGGGAAGCCTGTACTCTTTTCATACACAAAATAGGATAAGTCTTCTTGCAAAGGTAAAGTAAATACATAAATAAAAACAAAACCCAATGCTAGAAAGCGCCCCCCACCCCCACCCAGGCTCGCTAATGAGGCACAGTGAGAGTCTCAGGCTTCCGCGGCTGCTCACTCAAGGGAGGTCCCCACGGTGCCGTAGGCTGGGGGGTCACATGTGTGCACCCGCAGCGACGCACTTCACCCCAACATGGGGTGGTAGGAGGACGCAGCTTCACCTAAGGAGAGCGGGACGAAGAGCGGTCCGGGAATGCTCGCTGTGGTCGCCCCACCCCCGCCGCTCGCGTCTGGGCCTCCGCGTTAGACCGGTTAGTGCAAGTGGGACAGGCGGAAGGAGCCCGCGCAACTTCACTCCACCTCCACGCCCGCCCGGAGCCGGCCTCGGCGGAGCAGGGCCGGAGCGCGCGGCCCCTTCCCGGCGGAAGAGCGAAGTCCGGGGGGCGGGGCGCCCAGGAAGGGGGCGGGGCGGGGAGGTCAGGGGCGGGGCCGGGGGCAGGCCGCCGCGGGCCGGGCACTCGACGTGGGCTCTCCGCTGGGTCTCAGCTCCTGTTCCGGCGCGGAGACGCGCTTCCTCTCTTGCCTTCCCAGGCGTGCAGGGGAAAGGTCCCTGAGAGTTCACGAGAGTTCGGGGTCACTGCGAGTCTAAGGTCTACGCACGCACCAACCCCAACGCATCCGATCTCGTCCCACTGCGAGTCCGGGATCCGAGCGGTCTCGGGGTCAGCTGCGCGCTCCCACAGCTGCGCCCGGGGCGCACGAGCGGGCCAGCCACGGGCAGGGGTCGCGGGGCGCAGGGGGGCGCTGCCTGCGGGAACATGCGGAAGCCCGACGGGAAGATCGTGCTGCTGGGAGACATGAACGTGGGCAAGACGTCGCTGCTGCAGAGGTACATGGAGCGGCGCTTCCCGGACACGGTCAGCACGGTGGGCGGCGCCTTCTACCTGAAGCAGTGGCGCTCGTACAACATCTCCATCTGGGACACCGCAGGTGAGGGCGTGAGCCCGGGCGTTGCCTTCGGGGGTGGGGGGAGGGCTTCCAGCAGGTGTTCCCCAGGGACGGCGACCTTCAGGGCAGCTGTTACCCAGGACTGGCGGCCTGGGCCGCGCCCAGGGTCCGGACCTCTGGCAGCAGATGCCCGCGTCACTAGGAAAGCAGCCCAGCTCCAAGGAGAACCCACGTACTACCTGTGTACCTACGCGACTCTGGGCTCCGGAGCGCCGCCTTCCTGCGCACGCCCGCTGGTGGGGGCCAGACGCGCCTTTGTTGTTGTTTTAGCATTTAAGGTTTTTAAGTATCCTCAGGAACATTAGCTCATTGGATAGTCACAACAACCTGGAGGGGTGAGCAGAGCTAGTATTATTAGCCTTTCTTTTTACAAGAGAGGAAACTGGGGCACAGAATGTGTCCCCACCCCGCTGGGTTTAGTGGAGACCAGTAGGTAGACCTGGGGTCTCCGGACATTCGTCCAGAGCAAATTTGCGTTCTACAGTTTATTTACTGGCTCTGCTTGGCCCTGGCGCACATACCTGTATGTGTCATGTGGGCTTGGAGTGATTTCCTGTGGGAGCATTTTAAAGATAGATAATGAATTATTTTTAGCGTGTGTAGTATTTGTGATTTTTCAGATGGCCGACTCAGAGGCTCTTATTCAAGCTTTCAGTTTAACTTTGGAAAGTAACTCTGAAGAGTATAGTGTTAGAATGGAATGTATTTCCTTCCCTGAGAAAAAGAGGAGGAAGATTCCTACCCTCCATAATTGCAGAAACTGGAAATAGTGTGGTACACGTTTTTTGAGTTTTTGGAAGTCTGAAACTTGTAGGTTCAGACTTCTTTTATGTCAGCACTTTAAAAAGTCATATACCCAAAGGTCCTGTCCAGGAGTTTTAAATTGCCATCTTGAGTATACCAGTCTGCTGAGTAAACAAAATTATAATGAATTCTCTATTTAAAGTGGAATTAATGATGTTCACCAGGCACTTCCATCCCTCCCCTCCCTTTGCTTTCTTTGATGTCTCCTGTTTTGTTATTATCTCAGTTAACATCTTGACTCAGTTGTTTGCTATGCCCCCCGGTGCTCCTGGTGAAGGAGCACCCTTGATTTCAGCCGACTTCCTCACCCTGAGCCTTCGGGAAGGCTGGAGTGCACACTCGGGGAGTCACGTCCAGCCACACTCACGGTGCTGTCGTCTGCCTATTTTGCACAAAGCTTGGCCCCTTAGCCTCTTTTATCGGCTGGGTGGGTTTCACTGCTGCACTGGGTCCATAAGATGATGGTGCAGGATTGGGCAGGGGGCCGGAAGGCAAGAGCCCTGTGGTAGCCACCACTGCAGGCAGATTCTGGCCACTTGGGGTGAAGTTTCTGGGACAGCCCCCTTCGTTGGAGGGCATGGGGTAGCACTTTCATTGTGAACAGCCACTTCCTTCTTCAGCGCCAAGGACGTGATGCTGCCAAGTCCTGAGCGTTGCAGGATTTTGTAA
The DNA here is from genome assembly GCA_963574355.1 of Loris lydekkerianus. Taxonomy (NCBI): domain Eukaryota; kingdom Metazoa; phylum Chordata; class Mammalia; order Primates; family Lorisidae; genus Loris; species Loris lydekkerianus. Next base: position 64,657 of record CAUYPK010126793.1, on the reverse strand, counting down.
GCGTGCTGATGTGATGTCCTAGATATCTTGAAGGGCTCCCAGGGCAGCAGCTCATTTCCTGGCAGCGTGGGCTGCTGCAATCTTGTTCCTGGAACCCTGAGTGAAAGCTCAGTAGAGCCCGGCTCTGGGTGCTGGCTCCTGTGTGCATGTGCTCAGGGCAGCAAGGTGTAGTCGCCCCTGCGCCAGCCTCCTCAGGGGTGGGCTTCTAGGGGAAAGAGGCACAACAGGGGCCTCTTGCATAATCCTTATGGGAAATTCAGAATTTAATGCTTGGGGTCCCTATTTTTCTCCTCCTTTTGTCTGGCTCTTACACTTGCTGTCCAACCCACAGTGTTTTCTAGGCTGTTCTCATTGTGCCTGCCAAGACGGGGGTGGGGTGGGGGGGGACGGGGACACAGCTTTCAATGCTGCTTTGAGTCACAGGAGGCAGGCATGGTGCAGGTGTGTGCAGGGCATTTAGGATGTCTAAGAGCGAAATGAAAATGACAGAAAGCCAGTACTGGGTTAAAGACCCTGTTTTAGTTTGGGTGTGCTTTTCTACAAATAGGCTGCCTGTAGCAGCTGAGTGGGCTGTGGGAGGGGCTGGACAGGAGAGCAGATTAGCTGGGGCGGGTAGTGCTTTGTTTCACCCAGGGGATGGAGAGTCCTGCAGAGGCAGGTGTGAGTATTTGCACATTAGAGACAGATGCTCAGAGAAATTAAGTAGGGTTTAGCCCAGGCGTCCTCAAACTGAGGCCCATGGGCCACATGAAACGGTGTGAATTGTATTTGTTCCCATTTTGTTTCTTTACTTCAAAATAAGATATGTGCAGTGTGCATAGGAATTTGTTCATAGGTTTTTTTTTAAACTATAGTCCAGCCCTCCAAAGGTCTGAGGGACAGTGAATTGGTCCCCTGTTTAAAAAGTTTGAGGACCCCTGGTTTAGCCCTTGGTCTTTCCAGGTCCAGGCCCAGCTCACCGCCTCCCTGTTGAGTCTAGTTGGGTAGCAGATGTGGACTGGCCATGGTGCCCACGTTGGCAAGTCCAGGAAGCAAAGGCAGGTTGTCCAGAGAGGAGACGGGGCCCTAAGGGAATGTGCCACTGACCTCCTCTGTCATCCATTGATCAGAACAATCTAAAACAGCGCTGCCCACCACCAGCAAATGTTACTGGGGTGTCCCCTCTGCGCCAGGCACTGTGTAGGCCTCATTCTGCGGCAGCGAGCGAGCTGGGCCAGGGCGCTGCTCTTGGGCTTTAGGTTCTGAGTGGGGGCAAGCAAGGAAGTAAATGGCATAAGTGCCCATCAGAAATGTTTGGAGAAAACACAACAGGGCAGTGAAAAAGTGGCCATTGTCCCTGTGGAGGTCCCATCGCCAAGGTGCTAGAAACGCCTTGCCATCCTCCTCTCTCTGCCCTGCTTCCTTGGGCTGCAGCCCTTTGACAAGGCTGATCTCTGAGTCACGTTGCAGCCCAGTGCCGGACCCTGAAGGCTGCACCAGGAAAGCAGCTAACAGCCCTGAGCCCTCAGCCAGCTTCCAACTGCTGGTGCAAGGGCTTTGGGGACATGGGGATGGGTGAAAATATTTTGCCTGTGGAATGGGTTTGCATCTCTGGGGCCCAGAGGGCGGGTCAAGATGGAATGATGGCCCCCCAGAGGTGTCCACACCCCAATTTGATCAAAGAGCCCCCTGTGTGATGGGTGCTCTGACCTTTGGTCCATCTAGCCACACCACACCTCCCTCTCTGGAGCAGCCTTCCTGAGGGGGGCTCACCACTGGACCTGTCCGCAGTATGGATAGCTGTGAGTTTCCCAAAGTAGTAGGTGTTCTTCTTGCTCCCTGGGTCTCTCCTCAAGGCATCTCTTTCTACTGCATTTTAACATAAACACAAGAACAAATGGGGCCGGAATGGGCCCGCCTTCTTCATTTGGCTTGAGGAACTCTTGGGCTGAATTCCCAGCTGGCTGCCCACAGGCTCTGCCTCCCACAAGACTTCAGAGCACAGTGCCACGGAGCTTACTGACACTTGTCCCTCTCCACCATCTCTGGCATCCTTAGATGTTCTCCAGGAGGACGAGGCTTCCTCTGAACCATCCCTGTGTAGCGCTGGCGTCATCTGAATGTCCCTGCGTAGTGCTGACGTCATCTGAATGTCCCTGCGTAGCGCTGGCGTCATCTGAACACCTTGGTGATCTGGGCCATTCCCTTGCTCTCCACAGACTCTTGTGGCCTCTGCCCATTGCCCAGTTCCAAAGTTACCCCCATGTCCAGTGCACTGCCACCCACGCCCGGCCCCAAATCTATTAGTTTCCTATGGCCATTGTGACAAACACATCAGCTCACACGTTGTAGGTGGGTCCCTCACTTGGGGCCAACACCGGCATGCCAGTGGGACTTCGGTCCTTTCTGGAAGCTGAAGGGAAGAGTCTGTCTCCTTGCTATCCCAACTTCTAGGGCCTGCCCTCTCCTGGCCGCTTCATCTCCTCTCTCTGCACCCCACAGTGGCTTCCGGAGTCTGGCACAGCAGCACCCTGATCCTGGCTGTCCTGCCCCCTCTTCCACATTGAGGGGACCCATCCTGACAATCCAGAAGGTTGGCTGATCCACAGTCTGCATTCCACCTGCTACCTCAACTCCTATTTGCCACAAAACATGACATATTCATGGGCTTTGGGGGCACTGCTGTCACTACAGCTATGACTGTGGCTGTGTGACCCCTGTCTAGCTCATGTCCCTCATCTGTAATAAGGGGATAATGGTAGCACCTACTTAGAGCGCCATTGGGAACCAGTGAGTTGGTGTTGGCCAAGTCTCAGGACAGTACCCGGCATGAGGAAGCACTGTAATTTTTTGCTAAATAATTGTCTCCCAGCTTTGTGTGCTGAATGATACCATCTCTTTCCCAATGTGACACCAGCAGGCATGTCACAATGGGGAAGAGATGCTTTTGGGCCCCTGATAAATAAATCTGTCGTAAACAGGTAATAGAGAGGGGAAGGAAGGAGCAGGAATGGGTTGGCTAGCAGTGGCTAAATGTAAGCTGTATGGGCACCCAGACATCCAGAAGGCCTTAAGTATTTATTTTCCGCCTTTGCTCTTTGGAGTCCGACCGGGGCCTGGTGCCGACCAGGTTGACCTCAGAGGGCAGAGCTGGTTCACTGTGGACTTCCCTCGAGTGTTCTCCCGAGCTGTGAGGGGCAGGTCTGGACGAGTTCTCTGTCTTGGCTAGAATTCTGAGCTTTGGCGTAAGTGTGAAGCTCAAGGACAGGTGGACGCACCCTCTGGAGTTGGGGCACAGATGGCTCCAGAGGCAGGGGACAAAAATCAGGACTGAGAAAGCGGGGGCTCCTTGGTGTGCTCCACAGATGCGTAGCCCCACGAGCTGTTCTCCGACTGAGGGGTTGTCGTGTGGAAGAGGAGTTTGTTCTGAGTCGCGCTCCAGAGAGTAGAACCAGGTTTTGTGAGGGTCGGTGGCAGGAGAGCTGGCTGGATCCGTGCATGGTGGGACAGGCTGCCTTCCACGTGGCAGCGCCCAGAGCTGCGTGGTGATTGCCACTGTTTGTGGGCAGCCCCACGTGGGGGCCACACTCCTGCACTCACTTTCTCTTCTCTCTGGTCCTCTTTGGGGGGCATCAATGTCTCTGTCCCACAGACCTGGAAACCATGTCTACAGAGGGGAGGCAGTGTCCCAGTTACTCAGTGACAAGTGACAATGAAACTAGGGCTGTCTCCTTAGACTCCTGAACCTTGGTCTTCCTGGCAGGTCTGCTGCTGCCAGCCAGGGTCAAGGGTGGAGACTTTTCAGTAGATCAGTTCCTCTCTTTCAGAGCCGAAATTCAAGGACTTGTGAGGAAAGGTGGTGCTGGGTATGGGCTTAGGCTCCCCCAGCTCCCTCTGGCCTCTGTGAACCCCACTGGGCTCTGCCCAGAGTTGGTGGCTTTGCTCACGGCTCTTTCCCAAGCTCTGTGTGCAGTTCAGAGCAGTTGGTTTAAGAGCTTTGTCTTTATCTGAACAACATCTGTGTAGCTCAGGAGAGGATGCTGAAATTTCTGGTTATGAGATCTAGGTGCCTGGAGGAGGGAAAATTTAAATGAGCCATGAAACTAGCAAAGAGGTTAAGAGGTCTTGGCTGACTGTGGTTGAAGCAGCGGACTCCGCCCTGTTCCAGGATCAGCCCCAGGTGATGTCCTAGAAGGACGAAGGATGAAGGACAAGGGTGGGGCACAGGCGGAGACACGGTGGAGATGGGCCGGCGGGTTCTGAGGTCTGGGAGCCTCAGCCCCACCCATCCATGGCTGCTGCTCCTGCTTAGGGAATGGTGTGGATGCACACCGGGTCATGGTGATGCTTATTCCAGTTGGAAAGGTGGTGTACTCGTGTGAGCCTGGACGGTAAGTAGCTCACTGTGAGAGGGACTGCAGGAGTTGCTGAGAGCTGATGCTTTTCTTTTAATGCTTTCTCCAAGAGTGGTAGATTTCCTTTTTATTTATTTAATTTATTTTAGTTTAGTATGAGGGTACAAAAGATTAGGTTACAATGTTTGCATTGTTAGGTAAGGTCTCTGTTGTAGTTGTGTCAAGAGTTGATGCTTTTAACTTGCCTGTGAGGACTATGCATTTGATTTGATTCAATTTGATTTTTCTAATTTTTCTGAGACAGAGTCCCACTCGGTCACCCTGGGTTGAGTGCCATTGTATCAAGATACCTCACAGCAACCTCAAACTCTTGGGCTTGAGTCACTTTCCTCAGAAGTAGGTGGGACTACAAGTGCCTGCCACAGTGCCTGGCTAGTTTATTCTATTTTTAGTAGAGATGAGGGTTTTGCTATTGCTCAGGCTGGTCTTGGACTCCTGAGCTCAGGCAGTCCATCCTGCCTTGGCCTCCTGGAGTGCTGAGATTATAGGAGTGAGCCACTGCACCCGGCCAGGACTGTGCATTTTATAAAAGGCTTGAGATGCCTGTGCAGAAGGCAGTGGACAACAGAGCAAGCCCGAAGAAGGGCTGGGGGGGTCTGATTATAGGTGGTACTTGGATTAGATCAGGTAAGGCTTCTGAGTGGGTTTTGAGGTCTTACCATGGCCACCCTCATCCTGACACTCATATTTGGGGATGGGAGACCATTTGGTAGAGCACATCGTCGTCTTACAGATGGCAGCTGATGTAGGCCCGTCTCCAGTTGTTGTAAATAAAGTTTTATTGGCACACACCATGCACATTCTATCTGTGGTTGCTTTCACCTTACACTGGAAGAGTTGAATCGTTACATCAGAGACCACATCACGTAGCTCTGGAGTTCGTGCTCTGTGTGTACTGAGCTAGGCTGAGCCAGGCCTGGGCTGAAGACTAACACCAGGTCCTATAGAAGGGAGATCCTAGAAAAAAATTTACTTTAGGTTTGGCATCTAGAAGCTAAACCGGCGAAGTCTCTGTCACGTGGAGGTCCACGTCTTTATCTCTACCGAGAACTGGGTTCATGGCCTCATTTGCAGAATTCCTCTGCTTTACTGACCAAGAACGAATGTGAACATGGGTATCTGCAGATAGGTGAAAGGGAGTCAAGATTTTGAGCTCAGCAGATGTGGACAAAGTAATGTTATACTTGGAGATTTTGCAGCACAATGGTGCTTGTGAGCAGGTGCTGGTGCCCAAAGCTCTGCCCAGAGCCTCCAGGAGGAATTCTGGGGTGGGAGGAGGATTTAGCTAGAGCTCCTCAGCCTGGCATCGATTCAGGAGGAACTTAACCCGTTAAGGTCAGGGAGATTTGTTAACTAATATGTGAATTATGTTGAATGCCTTCAGAAGGTAATTTCATGCTTCGTTATCTGGAGAAATAGCAAATTTATAATTCCAAACTGAAGTTGCCCTTCTTTCTTTGTTAAATAATGTTTCATACAATGTGCCTTAGCAGGAAAAGTAAATTTTGCATGTACACATGTTTAGAAGGCTATTTGTTTATTTAGAATAACGGCCTCATCACTGTGAGGACTGATTTCCCAAGGTCTAGTTGGCTATGCCCACTGGCCAAGCCTGATTCCAGCGTTCTTTTCAGCCCTGGCCTCCCACTCCTGTCTCCTCTGCACGCTACTGAGGGGCCCTTGCTGTTTGGCCCTGAACTTGGTCAGCTTCCAACTCAGAGCCCCTCCCAGCACTGCCTGGCCTATGGGTCAACATGGGGCTTTTCACCTTACTCTGGGGCCTGATTTTTAGTTGGTCACAGACGCCCTGTCCTGTGTGCAGCATCCTTTTCTCTGGGAATGTTCTAACTTCTGATGATACCAGACTTGAATTTTATCTCATCTTTCATGAAGCATTCCTTGGTCATTGTAGCAGAGAGAATTCCTCCTTCCTCCCACTATGCTGTGAGGTGACCTTGCACTTCTGCTCACACCACCAGCTCTATGCTGCTAGTCTTCCTCTGGTGTACAGCTTCTGGGGTTTTATTCACTTTTATGTTCTCCACTGAATTTAGCATTTTGCCTATATATATATATATATATATATATATATATATATATATTTTTTTTTTTTTTTTTTTTTTTTCTTTTTGCAAGTGAGAAATGAAGTTTATTGTGAAAAAAAGACAGGTTTCCAGAGTAAGAGCAAAGCATAGGCTTACCGAGTGAGATACGTTTCCCATAGACAGCAAATGGACCCCATTGTCACGGAAAGCAAAGCAAGGAGGCTGCTCTTATATAGGGTGGCCATAAAGTTTGTGTTAAATTGCACATGAACTTTATGGCCACTGTGTGTTTTTTAAACTAAGTTTTTGCTGAATGAATTTTTTTTTTTTTTTAGACAGACCCTCACTTTTTCTCCCTTAGTAGAGTGCTGTGGCATCACACCTCACAGCAACCTCAAACTCTTGGGCTCAAGTTGTCCTCTTGCCTCAGCCTCCTGAGTAGCTGGGACTACTGGTGCCCACCACAACACCTGACTATTTTTTGAGACAGGGTCTCGCTTTTGCTCTTGCTCATCTTGAACTCCTGAGCTCAGGCCATCCACCCCCCTCAGCCTCCCAGAGTGCTGGGATTACAGGCGTGAGCCACTGCGCTTTAGCCTGAATGAAATTTTTGAAAGCCGTGAGGAAAGTTGAGAGAGACTGGCATTAGTGGTTTTATCTCCTTAATGATGTATTGACTCTGCGTGATAAAAGTTGTGTAAAAATGCCTTTTTTATAGGCTTTATAACATAGCTGATGGTAGCCAGTGTGTGCGTGTGAGGGAAATGCTGGTCTGTGGCTTTAATTATGGGATGTTCTTAAAAGGAACTTTGTAGTAGCTCTTAATTTCTTTTCAGTTCAATATCATTAAAAGTCTATTTAAAGGTGAAGGATATAACTCACCAGAACTCTGCTTCTGGGAAGATGGAAAGTGTACTCCCCTATTCTTCCCTTTAGTTACAGCTATAAACCTGGGATGTTATACACAAACACACAGACGAGGACTCTGGAAGGTGGAGAAGAAGGCAGACCTGCGGTGACATCTGATGAGTTTCCTGGGTTTTCCTTATGCCTTGTCGATCCCATGTTTGGGGCTAAGGAAGCAAGAAATTCAGACATGCCAAGGAAGAAATGAAACCAAAGACTCTGCTCTCTTAACAAAGACCTAAGAAGTGGGCAGTGTCGCAGAAAGAAAACTTTCAGATAATAACTGCTCCACGCCAGCCAAACACCACCACAAAAACTGCGGCCCACCTGCACCAACACCAGCAAAGGATGAGTGGGGAGCCCGACCTCACCCTCACCTGGCTCGGATGAGTGCCCAACCCTTGACCAGTGTGATGTCCAGGAGGACTGGGGAGGGAGCTGGGGATGCCCCAGCAGTGTCGTGGAGGCCAAGTGGGAGCTCGGCTTCTGCCAAGGGAAGAAGCAGAGTCTCCCCCATGTCAGCTTTGCCCAGATGGTGTCAGTGGAAGCTGAAATAGAGGGTTTAGATAAGGTCCAGGTGCTCTTAGTGCAATGTGAAAATCTCCCAGTGTCCATGAAAAAATTACTCATACACAAACAAGGAAGACCCCAAATTGAGTGGAAAATGATGATCAGTAGATGCCAATGCAAAGGTGATGGAGATGTTAGGGTTCCTTGACAAAGAGTTTAAAGCAGCCATCATAAAAATGCTTCCATGAGCAACAGTGGACGTGCTTGAACAAGTGAAAACGGCCTCAGCAGGGACGAGAAGCTGTGAGGAGGAATTCGGAGTAGCAGCGTCTGAGCTGAGAAATGCAGTAATCAGGATAAAAGGCCGAGTGGACGAGCTCAGCAGCAGAATGGAGGGGGGAGAGGAAAGAACCCATGAGCAGAACAATAGAGCAATAAAAATATATGTATAAATTACCAAATGTGAAAACAGAGACAATAGACTGAAAAAAAAAAGATGAACAGAGCCTCCGGGAGCTGTGAGTCTGTAACAGAAAAAGTGACATTTGCGTCATCAGAGTGAAGGAAGGGGAAAGAAAGGGGCTAAAAAAGTACTAGAAGACATAACAGCTAAGAACGCCCCAAATTTGACAAGAGACAAAACCCTGCAGGTTCAAGAAGCTGAGAAAACCACATGGAATTCCATGCCGAGACACAGCACAGCCGACTTCCAAACCCCAAAGACAGGGGAAAGTCCTGACGTTGGCCGGAGAAAAGCTGTCAGAATGACAGAGGACTTCTCAGAGGCTGGGAACAAGGGACCCGGTTTTCAAGCGCTGACAGCAGGAATGAAGAGAACTAACACGTGGTTCTTGTTCTGGCATCTTAAGTTCCCAAAACGACCCACAAGAGACACGTTCCTATCACGGATGCTGCAACACTGGTGCAAACTTTCCATTTGTCCCCTTCTTTAAATTACACATAGCAGGATGTTTTATGCACGATTTGGTAACCCCAGGAAGCTTCCTTTTAATGTATAGATGCTAAAAGCTTTTGGCTTTGTAGTTTAAAAATTGGCAACAAGTTTTGTATAGATAGCAGCTATTTTTGTTCCAGAATCATGTCATTTGGAGCATTTCCAGCCTGCTTCTTCATCTCAGCGGGTCTGAGGCTCGTCCATCTCGTTGCTGCCCTGGCCTGGGTTTGCGCAGGGTTTGCTGTTGAGAATGCCGTGGTGTGTTGTCTGTTTCCAGTACTTGGTGATTCGGGGGTAAAGCCACTGTAAACATCAATGCAGAGGCTTTTATGTGAACATAACTTTTCATCTCTTAGGTAAATTATGTCAGGGTTGTATGTTAATTTTATGTTTAACTTTATAAGAAACTTCCGAATTGTTCTCCAGTGTGGCTCCCCCAGCGAGAGAGCATCTCTGCAACTTACCCTGGAGACAAGGCCTGTCGTCTGAAAAAGATTTTAGTCATTCCAACAGGTGGGTAGCGAGTGGTGCTCAGGGCTTCATTTGTTTCCCTGGTGACTAGAGATGCTCAGCCTCCGTCATGTGCGTGTTTGCCATCTGTGTGACTTTAGTGAAGTGTTCATTCAGATCTTCCACCATTTTTTAATAGGCTGTTTGCATCATTATTATTTATATTTTACATACAAGTCCTTTGTCAGATACATGATTTGTAGTTATTTGTTCCCAGTCTATGGTCTGTCTTTTTATTCCCTTAACAGTATCTTTTGAAAAGTAATTTTAAAGCTGGGCACAGTGGCTCACACCTGTAATCCTAGGTCTGAGGATTCCTAGCCTCTGGAGGCTGAGGCAGGCCTGATCTCAGGAGTTTGAGAGCAGCCTGAGCAAGAGCAAGACCCCATCTCTACTAACAATACAAAAACTAGCCAGGCATTGTGGCGGGAACCTGTAGTCCTCAGGAGGCTGAGACCAGAGGGTTACTTGAGCCCAAGAGTTTGAGGTTGCTGTGAGCTGTGACACGATGGCATTCTACCCAGGTGACAGAGTGAGAGTCTGTCTCCAAAAAAAAAAAAAGAGAGAGAGAGAAAAGAAAGAAAGAGAAAAGCAGTTTATAATTTGATGAAGTCCGGTTTCCAGTTTATCCATTTCTTCTCTGGATTTAAGAATTCTGTCTGACCCAAAGTGATAGAGATTTTTCCTGTATTTTCTTTTAGAAATTTTATCATTTTAGGATTTAAGTTAATTAGTTATTTTTTTTTTTTTAAGATAGAGTCTCACTATGTCACCCTGGGTAGAGGGCTGTGGCATCACAGCTCCCAGCACCCTCAAACTCTTAGGCTCAAACAATCCTCTTGCCTCAGTCTCCCGACTTGCTGGGACTACAAGTGCCCACCACAATGCCCGGCTGTTTTTTAGAGACGGAGTCTCGTTCTGGCTCAGGCTGGTCATGAACTCCTGAGCTCAAACAATCCGCCCATCTTGGCCTCCCGGAGTGCTGGGATTACAGGTGCGAGTCACCACACCCGGCCTTTTGAGTTAATTTTTGCATGTGGTGCAAAGTATGATTGAGATTTTTCTTTTTGTAATGGACACTCAGTTAACCCATACTAGTTTGTGAAAAGTCTCCTTTTGTTTTGACTGAACAGTGTTCAACATGTCTATGTTCACTTACAGACTCGGAGAACATACCATGTGGTTACTTAATCCCTCAACACTTTAACCAGGAAGAATCTGTTTCCTTTTGTGCAGCTGACTTTATGCAAGCACATGTGGGTAATTTGAAATGGGAATTTCACTTACTTCACTGCAGTATAAAAAGATGCAGAGAGGCAGGGCCTTTCCAGATGGTGCTAGAAGTGAAAGACCTAAGAATTGTAAAGTTTTAGTCTTGATCAGTTCCATGGCTGTTATAAAACAGACAAATTTAGTGATTCATTGTCTTAGCACCAGTATGTTTAGAAAGGGCATCACTTGGGGAGCTTGGTGACAACAGATGTGACTGCCTTATGCCCTGGTTTGCACTGATCATTTCCAACTTGCATTTATAATCAAGCTCTTCTGTGAAATCTTCCTTCCTGCTTAACCCAAGCCAACCCAACCCAGCATTTCAGACACATCTATCTGTTGATTTGTCCTGTGGACCTGAAGCTGGCGCCCTTCTTCCTTGGCACCTCCACAAGGCTGGAGAGTGGGACCGATCCCCAGCCTCGCTGAGAGTGACAGTTGATCCGACTGTGTGTACAGAACTTTTGATGCAGATGGCCTCTGGGTGCAGAATGTCCAGTTGAGCCTGTGACTTCTCACCTGCTTTTTGAAAGAGGGTGAATGGTTGTATTGGGTTTTTTCCCACGGTCTGACCGTCTCTCAACTGCAGGTTGTTGAGTTGCCATTTTACAAGTGCCAAAGGCCAGGAACCCTGAATCCCTGTCTCCCAGCACAGCCTAGGCCCTCACAGGAAGCTGTAGCCTTGAGGTCCAGTGGGTACACGCTGAAACCATAGGCAGTTTCCTTGAGCGCTGGATGATTGGGAAGAAAATGTTTTTTTCTTTTGACTGTTGGGTTTTTAAAAGAGTAACAAAAGGCCTTTCTGTCTTAGATGTTGCTATCTGTATTTGTACATTTGTGCCAGGTGAGAGTGGCCAACAGGGAGGGACAGGGCTGGGCAGGGGTTCTGTGCTTGGATCTGCACACACCTCCCACCCACCTGTCCCACTACTTAAGAGTGGGTGCGTTCCTTATTATTTAAGCCATGAAAACTCAGAAGAGGCATGAGAACTTTCTGCTGTTTCGGGATTTGAAGGACATTAGTCCCTCAGTGTGTAGCTCAGAGGTCCTGTGGCAGCTGGGCTGGGAGTTTCGGGCCCTCGGGTCCTCGGAGAACCTCCTTCTCCATCAATGTCAGGACTTGTCTCTCTCCTCCTACAGGAAGCACACGCCTACATTCACACCTGAATGACAGCTGTACAGTACAGGGGGCCATGGAAAAGCTGCTGTATTTTTGCTCTTTCTTTTATTTCTGGACGTTAGAGGTACACAGATTACATATTTTGGCGAAATGCTCAATGACTAATTGTTATTAAAAATCCTAAGATAGATTTTCTGGGAAGACTGGTAGCTTAAGTGGAACTCAGTAAGTAGGAATGAAACATTGCTCTTGGAGGTTGTTTTACGCAATGCTAGTGCTAGTACATCAGATCATACAGCTTAGAATTACGGTATCGCTTAGTCATTATTCTGTCTTGAACTATTTAATTTTTTTTAAAAAAGCATTTGTTGGATCAAAAAGAACATACCATTCTAAATGAAGTTGCTTAGCTAATGTACTGTCTTTATTTTTGTCTTCTACTGATCAATCTCCCATTTATTTTCTGAAAGTTCTTGGTTTTTTTTACAGCATTCACAAACACAAGGCGTGGTTCCTGCAGGACTCACACATTCACACCTCTTGTAGGAAGCTTTCTTTTGCTCCAAGTTATGATTGAAGTGCTTGCCTGTATTTGAGTGTGAATGTGCAGGTGCAGAGAACACACCAAGGGCACGTTTGTGGGACTGTTGGTGTGGGCCGATTAGCCTGCAGGGTGTGCACTCCCTGGAGACCCCATCATCTCTGCAACCCCCCTCCCCCCAAGTCTGAGGCTCAATGGCAGACTTTGGCCAAGTAACAGTTGATGCTTTCCGCCGGGTTTACCATGTGCCAGAGGCTGTTCTAAACCCTGTATTTATTTCAACTCACTTAATCCTCTGTAGGGCCCCAGCGGGTAGTGAGCTTATTATCCTGAGTGAGTTTATATAAAGCCAGGAAGTGGCTGAGCTGGGATCTAAGCCCCCGGGTCTGTGCGCTTAATCGCCAGCCCTGCTGTGTCCTTCCCCAGTGACTTGTACAGGGAGAGTGAGACAGGAGCACTGCCCCGTCTGTGTCCACATGCCCGATGTAATACTTAACACACACCACGGGACATTCTGCTTGGTGCACGGTGTGCCCTGAACTGAAAAAGTACCACCACACCCAGAAGGGCAAACTAAAAATAGTTTCAACCTTTGGACCGTCTGTCTCATAACTAAAAAGGTCAGCTGTTAACCCAGCACTTGCCCCACGTTCGATCACACTGCTTCATACACGTAAAGAGCTCATCTAGCTCTGTAGGAGCTGTGCGCTCTCGTTTACAGAGCAAGCTAATTCAGTGTGTTATAGGGCCGTTCTTGACCAGGTGTGACGCCTCAGCCACCACCACAGCCTGCTGAGGCCCTCCCTGGGCTCAGTCAGAGCGGCTGTGGAATGATTTGACTTGGCACAGCGGTCAGCCAACTTGGTGGCCATCCAGGCTTCTGATGTATCCGAGTCCTGGAGAGGGAAGGGCACAGTCAGCTTGTGCTGTTCATGAACTCCCCCAGGGATGTGGGCCCGCCCTGAGTTACAGCATGTGCTTAAATGCCCTGTCTCAAAGGCGACGGCAGCCTGCGAGTCACAGAGTGTGCTGATAAAAAATAGGGTATTTCTACTTAGGGAAACTGCGTCTTTGTGGGCTGTCACCGCCTTTTGGAAAGACAGTGTCTCGTGGCATTTCTTGAAGTGACTTATGTTGCCCACACTGAAAAATTTTGAGGTGCTGCCCTGCTCTCACAGCTGGTTGGGGAATTGGCAGATTGTTTTTCTTTTTTAAGTGAATCAATTAGGACCCTTTCATGAAATAAGATGACGAGGGTATTGTCCTCTCTGTGTCCAGGTCTCGGCCATCCCATCGTACAATCGTAGTGCTGAACCTTCCTTATGCAATATGGCAGATGTGAGAGGACCCAGCGCTGGCCCACTGGGCTCTCAGTGATCAATGTGGTCTTATTTCTCCCGGCACGGACAGGTGCCCTTAACCTTCACAAAGCCTGATAAGGATTAAGGAAGGTTTACTTTTTTGTGCCTGTCTGTTGGATTTTCTCTGATGTGTTAAGAGGCGACTTCCAGAATTATTGATAGGTAGGATCTTGGCTGGACATTTAATTTTCACGTGTTTTGTGTGTGTTTAGCTTCAGCTTTTTAGTGGAGACCTCACGATCGATCCACGGTGTTTCTGAGGAGTCAGGTCATCATATAGGCGTCAGAACTCAGAAGTAAAATGGCAACATTTTTTTCCCAAAGTCAAGATGTTGTAATCATTAACTGCTTAAAAAGGAACAGTGATGGGCTGTAAAAAGTTGCCCTTTGCATATACTGTTTGCATTTCTTTCTGCTTTTGGAGGGGGTGGGGGGGCTCTTCATCCCCCCACGTGGCACTGTTTCATTTCACTGCACTCATCCCAGCTCTAGGGGACCGTGTGCTGCCTCAGCCACCACCGCAGCCTGCTGTCTCCAACGGTCCTTCTCGTTTTAAGACACTGATGTGTGCGAGTGAACGTGCTGCTCGGCAATCACGGTGTGCTTGTTTCTGCATTGGTTCAACACTGTGTCTGGAGCATCTCCCACGAGTCGGACACGGTGCTGAGGAAGTCGATTTCAAGTCCAGTTGGGGAATCTGACACCAGACAGAGGACCTTTATAACAGGACTTGCAGCAAGGGCTGTGATGGGACAGGCATTAATTGGGACACTAATTCAGATTTCTCGATATGTGGTGGGTCATTTTTCCTCTGCAGAAAAGTCAGTTTTGTCCCCATTTACACATCCTGGTGCCCCTTGTGTTTTTCCATGTGTAACCCTATATGTCATATGCCATGTACGCCAGGATCCCCGAATATGTCCCCAACATCTGGCCCTTCCTAGCTTCTCTGAATTGTGATGTGTGCCTGGCTCCGTCGCTGAGTGAGTTAAATGAGATCTTTAATCAATCTTTCTTTCTTTCTTTCTTTCTTTCTTTCTTTATTTATTTATTTTTTTGCAGTCATTTAGCTGGCCTGGGCTGGGTTCAAACCCGCCAGCCTCGGTGCATGTGGCCGGCACCCTAACCACTGTGCCACAGACACTGAGCCACATGTGTTTATTTTTATATCTATATGATAGTCATGATTTTACCCTTTTTGGAAAATTGTGTTTTAACATGTGTCCAGGTGCAATTGCTTTAAAAGGGCTTGGCCAAATCCCATTCTTGTCCTGATAGAATTTAGAGACCCTTCATGGCCATTAAGACCTCACTGTTTGGAGTGACACCATCAAGATGACAGGATGAGAGTTTCCAACACTTGTTGCCTCTTGGAAAAGTCAATTTGGCCAGCTGTCCTTGCACAAAAAATATCTTAACAAGAGCTGAGGAATTCCTGTGAGTGATTAGAGCCCCTGAGGAGGGCACGGAGGTAAGAAGAGACATGTTGGAGAGGAAAAACAGCCCAGCTTTGCCTGTGCCACCCTCTGAGGCCAGATAGCACAGCACAGAGAGAGTCCCTCCCTCTCCACGGAGAGGAAGAAGTGGGCAGCAGGCTTCACAGTGGGTCCTGGTGCCGGGCCAGCCCCCAGGCTCGAGGCTCCAGCCCCACCCAGTATTAGGCCAGCCCTACTGACCAGGCTCTGGGGTCCTGGCCTCTGTAGGCAAGTCTGCCCAGAATCTCTGGACAGGCTGACAGGTGAAGGGCTTTTCCTGCCCACGCCAGACTGTAAAGATGGGACTAAGGCCTACTTTCTCAAAGGCACAGGAAAATAAGAACATCCCTTGAGATAAATAATTTAATGTTTTGAGAAAACTCTTTTTAGGTTTAAAGAGTTTTGTTAATATGGTATTTGCAGGTCAGTCTTGACTTTGAAACAAGTTAAAACTTGCTTTTAAAAATCCGAAATGATTTTACTTTCCTGCTTTAATAAGTAGAGACTTTAGCAAATACCTGGATTTTTATTTGATAATCCCATTCTACAAATTAATTATCACAGGACAATAAAGTATCTGTTGAAGGGAAAGGGGATTAGATTACGTGTGCTGATGTGTGTGGGGTTTTGTTTTTTAAAGCTAATTCTGTTATGTAAGTGTATTTTCTTAGGATTTGCCTCTTTTTGTTAATATTAGTGTGTTAAAGAACATCTCTTTGAGTTATTTTGTTTTATTGAATTATAAATTCATGTCTGAAAAGAGGGAAGTAACTTGAGAATTCAAGCTCCAGTTATACCATAACCTTAAGAAGTCCAATCAGTGCATCTCAGGATGAGGTTAATTTACGGTAATTAATTATTTGAGTGACTCATAGTAGCACATGACAGACGCGTTTTTCTAAGTTTATCCTTCAAATTATCAAGAGAAACAACAGAAATGATCCATGTTGATTGGGGTAAAAATACACTGATACACATATTCATTTTTATTATTATTATTGTTTTTTGAGACAGAGTCTCACTTTATCACCCTGGGTAGAGTGCTGTGGCGTCACAGTTCACAGGAACTTTAAACTCTTGGGCTCAAGCAATCCTTTTTGCTGAAGCATAGAGGTTGAAGGGAAAGGGGATTAGATTACGTGTGCTGCTGTGGTCCTAGAGGTCACCTGACCATACGTGCCCACCACAATGTCTAGCTATTTTTAGAGATGGACTCTCACTCTTGCTCAGGCTGGTCTTGAACTTGTGAGCTCAAGCAATCCACCTGCCTCCGCTTCCCAGAATACTGAGATTGCTAGTGTGAGCGCCTGGCCTTTGATATAGGCATTTAAATATGAAAGTCCATTTCTGGAACATTTCTCTCCTCCCAGTCTATCACATCTGTTGCTCTTCCATTAGTTGGGAATAATTTCGGGTTTGGGTTTCTTTATTTCAAAAAGGAAAAGGGTGTTGTTTTCCAGGCCTGGTTAAATATTTGCTGACTGCTCTGGGTACTTGGGTGCTGTGTCTGCAGAGTCACTCCCTGAGTCCTGCACTGACTCCTGGCACCACCAGGAGAAGCCCTGGGGCCTCCTGGGCCAGGCGCTTCATCCTCCTCCTGGTATAAGAAAGCACAGCGATGTTTCACTGCCTTTTAATACCCATAGATGAGTCAGAACAAACTCAAACACCTGTTGGACCAGTGGATTGGAATTATCAGTTTTTAAAAAATTGCCTCCTGTGTTGATATAATTAATGTCGTGAAGTTTTAGTTCTTCCTTCTGGTAGAAAAAAAATTACTATTACAGGGGTGGGATATTTCTCCTTTTAACCCTCTACCTGTGAATATCAGCTGCAGTTGGAATATTCCCTTGGGACAACTGGTCACAGAGTTTTCATGAAGTTTTTCCTGTAAGGTGACATGTAACCATTGCAGGGCTCACCTGCCCGGCTGGTGGCAGAGCCGGTCTCAGATCATTCATGGTGTGAGGGTGGATCTGAGTCCCACCCTGCCATCCTGCCATTGGTGAGACTCTGGGGACGTGGGAGTCCCTGAGAAGGATGGGCAGAGCCCCATACCTTGCCGCTCTGTGTGGGGCTCATGCTGTCCGCTGTTCATGCTCCTCTCGACTTCTGGGGTCTGCTCCTCCCATCTTTATTTCTTTAAGATTATGAAATACTGACATTCTATTTTCTAACTCACTTTTTCCCCTGTTCCATCCTTGAATGGGGCCTGAGGCATCCGGCAGGGTGAGGAGCAGGGAGTCTGGCTCTGTTGCCCGGACTAGGAGCTGTGGGTGCCGTGTCTCCACCTGTCTGTAGCGAGGCTGCAGAAGTGTCAGCTGTTTCTAGAAGTTGCTAATGCTAACTGCGCCCATGTTAAGAACTGGAGTGTTGCACATCCCAGGGGGCACCTGGCTGCCCCTCTGCTTGACGGGCAGGTGGTTCCTCCGCTCTGGGGATCTCTCTGCCCTGGGAGGTCCCTCGTCCGCCACAGGACACCTGCCCTCTTCGCAGGTCTCAGGGCAGCCTCTGCTCTCAGGATGCAGCCTGTCACCATTTCTGTAGCTGGATAACTTTTCCAGTGGCTCACCTCTCTTCTTTTATTTCTGAAGATTGACAATGAATGGGACCTGGATGATTCATTTCTTGTTGTGCAATTTGGGAGTAGAGGGCAGAGGTCATGCACTGTGCTCGTGACATCAGGTTTTGTGAAAGACAGTGAAGCAATTTTAGATATTTCTGTGCATGTGACTTAGGGTCTGTGACTGGTGTCGAGGAAGAGAGCACTTTTGTTGACTTGGCTTTTTGTGGTTGGTTTAGATGAATTCAGTGACAGCTGAGCCATCCCGTCACTTCCCTGTCACATGGTTCCCTGAAGTTCCCAATGTTCTAGCCCTTTTACCTGCTCTTGGAGGAGGAAGTGGGAGCAGAAACTTCTCTGATCTTTCTCCATGGACTTCAGGGACAGGAGGAAAGCTTGTCCTTCAATTCCTGTCAAGGGCTAGGGGTGTTGGTCCTCGAGGGTGAGTGAGTGACAAAGGGCTGCCCCTCGGGTGGCTGAAAACAACGGGAATTTATTCCTCCCAGCTCTGCAGGCTGCAGGCTTGAGTTCCGGGTGTCCCCAGGGCTCTCCCTTCTCTGAGGGCTCCTGAGCAAGCCCCACCCCGAGCCTGTGGTTGCTGGAAGTCCTTTGCTGGAGCAGTGGTCACTTGGTCTCTGCCTCAGTTTCCATGTAGTGCTCTCCCTGGGAGCTGTGTTCACGTGGTCTTCCCCTGTGTGTCTCCTTAAGAGGGTACCAGTCATGCTGATGGATGGCTCACCAGTGTGACCTTAACTTATCACCGCAAAGACCATCCTTCCA
Organism: Loris lydekkerianus; assembly: GCA_963574355.1. Taxonomy (NCBI): domain Eukaryota; kingdom Metazoa; phylum Chordata; class Mammalia; order Primates; family Lorisidae; genus Loris; species Loris lydekkerianus. The sequence continues at coordinate 46,225 of CAUYPK010126793.1, read as the reverse complement.
AGGACCAGAGGTTAAGTCTCCTTTCGGTTCCCTTTTGGGGGGGATGTGATTCAACCTTTGGGAGGCACATCTCCTTTCTGTTGGATGGGTGGTCAGTCTGTGATAACAGCAGGCCCCATTTATTGTTTGCTGTGTGCTCTTGAAAAGCTGGGAGAGTAGGGCACGTGTGTGATCTGAGGCAGGGTTCTGTGCCACCGTCGGGGCAGAGCTCCTTCCTCTCTGGGAAACCGCAGTCTATGTTCTAAAGGCCATCAGCTGATGGGATGGGGCCACCACACTACAGAGGGTGTGTGCTTTACTCAGCGTCCACCAATTTAAGTGTTAGTCCCAGCCGGGTGTGGACTGGATCATACCTGTAATCCCAGCACTCTGGGAACCCTAACCCTAATCCTAACTCTAATCCTTGAGCTCAAGAGTTTGAGACCAGCCCAACCAAGAGTGAGACCCTGTCTCTCCTAAAAATAGAAAGATTAGCTGGGCCCTTTGACAGTGTCTATAGTCCCAGCTACCAGGGAGGCTGCGGCAGGAGGATCACTTGAGTCCAGGAATTGAAGTTTCTGTGTGAGCTAGGTTTAAGCCACGGCACTCTAATCTGCGTGACAGACATTCTGTCTCAAAAGCAAACAAATAAATAAATAAATGCTGATCCAATCTATAAAACATCTTCACGGACATGTCCAGATGAGTATTGGGCAGAACAGTGGGAACCAGGGCCTGGCCAAGCTGACACATACAATTAGCCACCACGCAGCAGTGTCCATGGTGGTGGCCGTCACCACCATTTGTTTGCTAGAAGCCCCAGTGCAGAAAGCCTGTCAGCTGCCCCACTGGCTGTTCACTTTGCATAGCCAGTGGGGCAGCTGCGTCCAGCGAGGCCCCGAGCTGGTCCCCGGCAGCCCCACTCCTATCATGAACCTGGGGAGACTTGTGGCTATTTTCTTACTGCAGTAAAAGAGACGTGATCATCTACGTTCTGTGCAGACATTCCTCGGGAATGGTTGCATCCATGGGCCGTTCTTTAACCGAGGTCACCATCAGACGGGCTTAAAAACCCAAATGCAGATGGAATGTTCTAGATCTTGCCTGTGGCCCATGACTGTAAACTTTATTCAAAACTCATCAAACTTTATGAAATAGAACTGAAGTAACTTTGGGGTTATATTTGTGGATGGAACCAGAAAACACTGGGAAAAGGTTTTAATTGTATTTTCAAGAAACCTCTCTGAAGGGAAGTGTGTCTGGGTCGCTGGGCTGAGCTGCCCCAGGCTCTGTTTGTGGCTGTCTCTGAGCTTATTTTGTTCCTGTCTCCAGTGCTGTTGATCTGGGTTTTATCTTTCTTCATGTTGTCACATGGGCTGTCTGGATCTGGAAGTTCCTCTTTCGCTCCGGCTGTGCGTTTTCATTTCCTGGTAGGGCTTACTTCTCAGTTGAGTTGGTCTCAGTTGAGTTGGTGCAGCAAGCGTTCCCGTTCCCGCGCTCACAGCTCACGGCTGTTTTCTCTCCCATTTTGGCAGGTGATTTTCAGTTCTGGCCGCATGTGTGTCCATCTGGGGGACCCGACCCCAGCCCCCTCTCCAGCCTGATTTGGGGGGTCTGGAATCAGGGCTCTGAGGAACAGTGTTTTGTGACGTCTCCCCAACTGGGTTGTCTGTGACCTCTGACAGACAGCTTTCCCAGCCCCGTCGGGTATCTTAAAGTTAGACCCTTCAGTTAGAGGTGATGACATTCAGGGCCAGCGGCTGGCTCCATCGACCAGTAGACCAGACCATGGAGGGTTTGGCAGCTCACTGACCCTTGACTGCATTGGATTTAAATCAACTTGTGGTTTTTCTCTTTGCCCCGGTGTTGGGTCAGCCTGATGCTCTGCTCAGCCCAGAAATGGGCCGAGAGGCTGGCCAGTCCTCCAGTGAGGAGTTCAGAGCTGGGAAAGAAGGCAAGAGGTGGAGACGCCTGTCCCTGTCCCTGGGGAGTGACGTGGACGTGTCTTGCTCAGGCCCACTCTTGAGGAAGTCAGTGCCCTGGCGAGTGCCGGCCTCCCAGCTCAGCGCCCACCCACACCTATCTGAAAACTCGCGGGGGGTCTGGACTTCAACTCACTGTGAATCTGTCAGAGCTGAGTGAGAAGGTCCAGTCTGGGCCACTTAGCTGTTTATCTTCATTGTCCTGTCTTCACTTTCATGCCTGAAATACCAGCGCCCCCGCCTAAAATTCAGTTAGGACTGAACTCTGCACTAGCCCCTCTTGTTAGGGACAATACACTCATTCAGAGCAGCATGAGTGTTCCATTAGCAGTCGTAAAAGCTGGGAATGATCTCCAAAACAGCACTGAAGAATTTCAGATATGAAAACTGCTTACTATACAGTCTTCAGCTGGGCTAACAACACTGCTCGAGTGCAAGGCAAGTGACCAGAGTAGCAGTCTGCTGTCCCTGGGGGTCTTCAGCTCCTACCTCCTTTAGCTACTAAAGTTTTGTATTTTAACTCTCTCCTTTTTTTAGTTTTCTAAAGACAAGCCAGACCTTTTTTTTTTTTTTTGCAGTTTTTGGCTGGGCTGGGTTTGAACCTGCCACCTCCAGCATATGGGGGCAGCACCCTACTCCTTTGAGCCACAGACGCTGCCCCAAACCAGACATTTTTTATCTGGAATGGAAAGCTGTTTTAGGCACAGGCACTGACACAATTCTGCCTTTGTCCTGAGTGAACTACATGACAGGGACTTGAAAATAATTCTTCCGGGGTAGCTGGAATGTCCTGATTCTGTTCCCCTGTTGCTGACTTGTGAAATCTGGGGAGAGGAGGCTGATAACGTTTTTAGCTCCTGGAAAACCTCACATGGATTGCTCACTCTCTGGGGTTAGTGTGCTGGGAAGGAGCGTGTCCCTTTGCCCTCCCTCCCTCTCTGCTCTCTCTCTCTCCCTCCTTGCCTTTTGTCTAATGCCTGCTATTTCCAGTTCTCATGTTGGATTTTTAAGGCTCCTGGCTGTCATGGTAGGAGAGTGCCCACGGACCTGAGGACACAGTGTGGTCTGTTTGTGGGTGCCCAGGCCGTCGTCCATGGTGGGAGAGTGCCTGCTGACCCTGGGACACGGTTGGCTCTGCCTGAGGGTTCCTGGCAGAACCCCACTTAAACCTGTGACTGAATCTCCTGCCTGAAGCCGGCCTGCAACAGGTGTGCTAGAGGAGGAATGCTGCTCTTCAGGTGCTGAACTCCAGGGCACAAACCATTTTCCAAAAGGGGGGCCTGAAGTTCAGGCTAAAAAATTCCCAGGCTGACTTTTCCCAGAAGAGGGAGGTGACCTCGGCAGTCCTGGCACCTTGACCCTCAGACTGCTTACAGGGCTTACCTCCAACTCCTGCCAGACCTGCTCCAGGTTCACCTCTCGGGCTTTCCCCTGTCAGATGGTTCAGGGAAACAGTTGTACACTGGTCAGCAGGGTGTTCTCCAAGGATGTGGGTGTGTGTCTCTGCAGGCCCCTCTCCAGGGCTGGCAGCAGGGTGCCCAGCTGGCTCCAGATCTGGTAGCATTGCTGGCAAGGCCCGAGCACTGTGTGCTAGAGCACGGCCATTTCAGAAGAGTTGGGGGTGGTGTGGAATTTGGTTGTGCTTCTCGGCCACTTGGCTGGAAACAGGGGTCTCTTGGCAAAGGAGACTATTTTGCATAAAGGTATGTGTGTGGGTGTCATACCCTCAGTCCTGCTTTCAACACCTGTGGACCGAGGCTGTTCACCTTCTTTTGTGTCCAGGGCCCCTTGGCATCGGGTGGTGCTGTCGCAGAACACCGTGTTCACAGCATGCAGATGCTCACAGATGACCAGGAATATGGAAATAGGGTTGTCAGAAGTTTTTAAAAATGATGATCAACATGTGTTTCAATATAAACATCTGTTGTTTCTGTCATTTCTGTTGGTGATGTGTGTTCCTTATTGCCATTTCTGCAGATTGTTGCCAATATTTAGAAGTGAAGAAAATGCTCAGTGTCAGTGAGAGGATGGTCAAAACAAAGAGGGAAGTTTTCTTCCCAGTCAAGGTCATGGGCCTCTGAATTCAGTTCATGACCATGGTGGTTAAGGACCCTGCTATTGCCCAACCACATCTACCCACCCAGGGGCAGCAGCTCCTAGAAGCATTTAGGACTCATTTTTATTTTTTTGAGACAGAGTTTCATTATGTCACCCTCTGTAGAGTGCCATGGCATCAGAGCTCATAGTAACCTCAACCTCTTTGACCCGAGCGATCCTCTTGCAGCAGCCTCTCTAGTAGCTGGGACTACAGGTACTCGCCACAATACCTAGCTATTTTTTTTTTTTCTTTTTCTGTTTAGCAGGCCTGGGCTGGGTTAGAACCCACCAGCCTTGGTGCATGTGGCTGGCCCCTAACCCCCGAGCCAGCACTTAGAACTTAGATGCTGCAGTGATGGGCCACCACTGCATATAGATTTGCCTAAATGTGAACTTTAGAAAATCTAGAATTAGTTTTGAACATTTAAAAATTGGGAGCTTGCTCAGAAAAGTTCACATTGCTAGCTTCTTTTTTAAAAAGCAAAATTGCTTTCCCTGTGGGAGTGACTGTAGCAGGGTGTGGACACTGCCCCAGGGTACCACCTGTCTCGGCACTGACAGCAGCCAGCTCTGTCCTTGCTCAGGGATGTTTGAACTTGTGATTCCAAGCTCCAGAGGGGGGACACAGTGGCTTTCACACTCTCCCACCTCCTGGCCTAAGGGCATGACCTGGGAGGCCACAGGGCACCCTGGAGAGATAGGGGACACTCAAAGCAGGGGTGCTGCGGGGTTTGGCCTGAGGGCGCCGAGAGGGCTACCTGTGGAGAGTACCAGGCAGTCCCCACTGGTTAAGCATGTTCTTCATTCCACTTCTGAAATGTGTCCTCAGCGTGAGTGTGTGCAGCTGGGGTCTTGTGGTTGGAAGATTTCACTTGGACTTTGCTCTTGGGGATGATTAAACCAAACCTGTCACCACCAGTAGCTTTTGCAAAGCTCCTCTCCCCTGAGGGCTGGTGAGAAGTGGTGTCCTCCTGCCAGGGCAGGGGAGAGTCGAGGTACACCATGCCACCCCTTCTGCAGCTGCTTCCTCAGACCATGTCCCTGAGATGCATGGACACCATGCCCAGAGCTGAGGCACCCCACAGGTTGGGGCTTCCCCAAGCTTTGTGGGTATTGCACCTGTCCCAGGAACACCAGCTTTGGCCTGGGGTTGCTCCTCAGAAGGAGTATGTCTTCCAGATCTGATTCCCGGAGGGTTGTGCTACAGCTGAGGTCAGAATTCCATCAGGAAGTTCTGGGTACCTTTTGAGGTAGCCTGGCCAGGAGCTGCATGGGGTGGTGAGGTGGCCTCCCAGGGTGTGTGGTCCTGAGGCAAGACGTACTGCCTTTGGGGAGTTAACCCAGGTTGACAGGGTCAGGTGGCTGTGCTGTGACTGTCTGTAGAGACCTAACTCCTTTAATTCTATTTTCCAGTCACTGATTTGGGGGTAAGGGGAGGCTTTGTGTTTGTAGCCAGGACAGCGGCAGAGGTCCCAGCACCCTGACCCAGCCTCTCTCTGGCCTTGTTGTGCCCAACTCCCCACCCCCAACTCCAACCCCTCCGTGGGTGTGTGCCCGGGTGGGCCCATGAGGGTGGAGCTCTTGGTGACAGGGAGAGCAGCATACACATTCCAGGCGCCGCGTGGTCGTGTGCCCGGCGGCCCTGCTCCACACTAGCCCCAGAGGTTAAGATGACAGGTGCCTGTCGTCAGCCAGTTGACATTTAGCTAAGTCCCCAAAAGCTCATTTGACCTGGGAACAAGTTGTGAGCAGGGTGCCAGCTTGTTCACAGATACCAGCTGGCTGCCTGGGTAGTGGGCTGGGCTGGGCCAGGTCCATGCAGAGGGGGCTGCGGAGAAGATGCAGCTGCATTTAAGTCTGAGGCCTGATTCCCGGGTCAGCCTGCGTCAGCCACCTGTCTTCTCTGGATGTTGGAGTCCTGACCATGTCCATCTCCAGCACGCCTGGGCTTCCCACTCCTTTGGGGGGGGTGGCTCTGGGTGTGTCCCCAGATGAGAGATAACTCAAGTCTGTCTTTCTCTCTTTTCTCACCAGGGCGGGAGCAGTTCCATGGCCTGGGCTCCATGTACTGCCGGGGCGCAGTCGCTGTCATCCTCACCTATGACGTTAGCCACCCACAGAGCCTGGCAGAGCTGGAGGACAGGTTCCTCGGCCTCACAGACACAGCCAGTAAGGACTGCCTCTTCGCCATCGTGGGGAACAAGGTGGACCTCACGGAGGAGGGGGCCCCGGAGAGCCAGGAGGAGGAAGGGTGTAGCCCCAGGCAGGCCGGTGGCGGCCGCACCTCCCCCAGGGTGCCCAAGCAGGTACGACTGGAGGACGCCATGGCCTTTTATAAGAAGATCCTCAAGTATAGGACGCTGGATGAGAAGGACGTACCGGCTGCTGAGCAAATGTGCTTCGAGACCAGCGCCAAGACTGGGCACAATGTGGACCTCCTGTTTGAGACCCTGTTTGACATGGTCGTGCCTATGATCTTGCGGCAGAGAGCAGAGGGGCTGTCGCAGACCGTGGACATAGCCAGTTATAAGCCGCCCAAACGGACCAGATCTGGGTGTTGTGCCTGAGGTGCTGGGCTACCCTGACTCGAGGCCTGTGTGTGTGGGAAGGGTTTGACCAGGCAAGCTGTGGTCCGAAGCACACATGGGCAGAGTGCTGAAGAGCAGGTGACAGCTGGTTACAAGAGAAGCTCTGTGTGGACAGAGTCTCCTTTGGGAAACAAACTTGCATCCCCTGCAAACCCTGTGGCAGCCAGACCCTCAGTTGCTGCCCACACGGGGCCTTCACAGTGATGTCCAGGGTGCCCTGCCTGGTGCCCCTGCCTGTCTTGGCACTGGACTGTTAGCACATGGAGTCACTTCCGTGTTTTTGTCACTCTCGAGTGTTGGTCTTTGCTGTGAGTTCTTTGGTCTTCCCACTTGGAGCTGCACCCTGATGCATTACAGTAGTGATTCTCACCATGTTACTTTATATGAAATCAGGAAAACTCTTTTTATATTGATTGCAGCATCGTAGACTATACATATTATTAAAGAGGATTTTGGGAAAAACCTTAGTGTTGACTGAACTAATTTGGGCTTAATTAGTGCCTCTGGGGGACCCCTGGCTGGGGGTGCCAGGGAGATAGTTGTGACCTTGGGATACTTTGCAGGTTTTTTTTGGCCAGGACTGGGTTTGAACCCACCACCTCCTGCATATGGGGCCAGCGCCCTACTCCTTTGAGCCACAGGTGCCGCCCAAATACTTTTCTATAAAAGCTGCATCATATGCTTGAAGATTTCCAGAATATTTAGATCGGTCCATCTGCCTCATTTTCTTGATGGCTAGAATTCCGTTGACTGTGGCAAAGGGAGACACTCTGGCTCTGTGGAAGGCTGCTCAGGCACCTTCCGATTCTGCCGTAGGTGGAGGGACAGCTGCTTCCAGTGAAGCCGGCCGTGAGCCAGGAGGCAGCAGTTTTTATTTTCTTGGAAACACAGCTGGCAGCAGGCAGGCTGGAGCTCAAGGTGGCAGAGGGCAGGGCAGTGGGTGCCACTTGTTTCCTTTGGGGTACCCCGACACTGTTGAAGGCCTGTGAGCTTTGGTTTCAGGGCTGCTCTGAGCCTAACTCCTCCACTCATGTGATGTGAGCGTTTTCAGGTTAACTGGACATGTTCAGTCACAGGAGGAAAGGCTGACACTGTCCCTGCATGGACCATGGCTTCTCAGGCAAGGTGTCCTCCTGCCAGGGCGGGTCTCCGGGTCTAACTTTACTTCCCAACAGCCCAATGACAAGGGAAAGCAGATTGGGCTGATTGCTTTCCACTGATTGGGCTGAATTCATCAGCATGGAGCTGAAGTTACGTTTATTTTCCATAAAGCACATCTGTGCTAGTGACGCATCTGGGAAACGCTCTGGACATCTTTCTGCGGCCTACTGAGGGAGAAGTATTGTTGGATTTATTTCGCAGGTCCTCCCTGAAGACAGGTGGGCTGCATAGATTCCCATGGCCCATCCTTTGACTTGATTTACCATCTGTGCTGAGCGCCCTGCAGCCTGTTTCCCTGACAGGTGACATGCTTGGGTGACGGTGCCCACAGGTGGTACGTTCCTCACCAACTCCACTTGAGCCATTCACCCTGTATTTGTGGCCCTAAAAGTAAATGTCATGGAGGGTCCCCCAAGCAATGGGCATTGCATTCTGTGCTACACCAGTACCTTCCAGCTGCTCCTGCGGGTGCTGGCTTGAGGGGCTGACTGACTCAGTAGATGCCTATCAGTTGGCAACTGTCCCCAGCCCTGCCTGGAGCAGTAGCAGCAGGAACTTAGGGAGACAGTGCTATCACAGGCCTCACAGGCCTCTGGGTTGTGTCCTTTGTGGACTTAAATACCAGTGGGCTCCTTGCTGGTTGGCCTGGTGTCCCCTGACCTGGGAGCCAGGTCAGTTCTTGGGAAGCTGGGGGTGTCACGCAGGTGACTCAGCCTCTGGCAATGGTGCAGATTTCTCTGCAGGGTGGCCTGGAAAATCCTCCTCCCCGTTGGTAGAGATGCAGCCACTCCAGGGACACAGAGACCTCCTGGCAGTCCTGGGATTAAAGTGCCCTGCCTGGTCTGGGAGCCTCTGGCTGCAGATTTCAGTGGGGCTCCAGAGTGTCCCCACACAGTGTCCCTCTTCTCAGTGACAACTCAGAGCCAGTGTTTCCAGTTGCCAGAGGTGCTCTGCTTGGTGGTGGTGCCAGGGAAGGTTTGGGGCCCCGTGTGCTGTAATCTGGGGACCATTACAATAATGTCTCCTATTCACAGGTTCCTAGGCCTGGTTTCTTAAAATATGTTACTTTGCCCTTTTTGGACCCAACTCCCTTGTGTAAACAGGGCTGCCTGCCATGCCTGGAGAGCCGTCTCACTCGCCTGTCCCCCAGCTATGCTCACCCAGCTCACGTAGCCCTGCTACAGAGGCAGCTGATCACAGCCCAGGAATGTCCCATCAGGACCTGGCACTGGCTCCCCAGAGGGCCCCTTCCCTGCTGTGCTCCTGGGAGACCCACTCTGTGAAGCCCGCCTGAGCAGTGGCGGATCTGAAGGCCCTGGGGGATGGTGGCAGCGTCTGGCAGAATTGGGCCAGACAGGGCCCCCAGCCTGCACCTCCTTCTCAGCTGACCACAGAGCTGCCCGCCCATCCCTCTGCAGCACGGTGCCACCTGCCCCACCTGCCCCCAGAGCTGGGTCTCTGGCGCCTGCCTTGTCAGAACCGGGCAGCAGGCATGGTATGGTGGGCTGCCTATGAAGTATGGACCCCGTGCATGCAGGTGCTGCCTGGACGCGTCCAGCTGCTTTGTACTACTCTGGGAGCTGTCACCCAGTCCATCCTCGGGGGTCCAGGCAGCCCCCTTCAAGGAGGGCTGACTGTGCCTTTGTGGGACCATCAGAGTGGGTGACTTTACACGGGTTACAAAGCTCTGCGTTCTTCCCCCATCTTTGTTTGCCCTGAACTCGATGTCCCGTCCCCCAGGGGGTGTCTTGTGGGCATCCAGGGGCCAGCATGGGCAGGGGTTTCTCCAGTCAGCCTGCCAGGGGCCAGGATGAGACACACACATGTCTCCGATCCCAGCACGCCTTTCCCACACCCTGTCCCTCTGCACCGTCAACAGGGCTGTTTTCTTGGGATATAAATGTGGAAGGACCCAGGGCAGCTCCGAATCTAACCCTGGGACTCCAAATACCATATCTGGATGTCCTGTTGTGTTTTTTCCTTAAATGAAGGCTTCTAATGGGTGGGCCCGACAGGCCCAAGAGTAAGGAGTATTGTTAAGTAAGGCAGCCCCCAGCAAGTTTCATCCTCTGTCCAGTCTTGTCCCCTGAGAAGAGTCACAGAGGTCCTTTCTGTGGGAAGCCATCTCCTGAGAGCTGGTTTCCCAGGCCCAAGGCTGTGACATCTCTGCTGAGCAAGTGGGGTTGCTCCATGTCTGGGACCCGTGTCAGGGGCACCTCCAGCCCCTTGCCCCTCGGCCTAACACCTGTGCGGCCAGGTGGCTCCTCCTGGTGTTGGAGACTGGGGACAGAATCGTCACAACCTAAATGCAGCAGTTCCTTTCTCAGGGGTCCTGCAGAGGAAACTGGTCCTTTCTACATGTAGAATTAGGGATACGTCAGCTCAAGGTGAAAGAGTGTGTCCCACCTGGCAGGGAAGCAGGTCCTGCCTCATGTGGGACTAAATGGCCCCTGTGAGATGGCTGCAGCTTCGGGACTCATGTTTCCCAACTCACCTCCACCCTTCCTGCCCCTTGTTCTGTGCTTTGGTCACCACGGGAGGCAGAAGGTCAGAATTGCCCTGCGTTTGGCCAGGTCCGCAGTGTCCAGGCTCAGGTGGGCGGGCTGGGGCTTCTGGGGAGCACTTTGACTTAGGGAGGATGAGGACAGAGGTCCTCTCCTGTCCCAGCCTACATGGCTTTGCAGCCACAGCCTCTAATCTGTCACTGTGGGCTGGTGTCCCAGGCCCTTGATGAGATGGTTACATAGAATCTGTGGGGCAGTGTAAGACTTTTCCCCACGCCTCAGCTTGTGTGCAGTTGGGGGCTGTCAGAGGTGACAGTATGGGGACTTCCCTGGGGCTTGTGGCTGTTGCTTGCAAAGTGGCAGCTGTTTGAGAAGTTGGCTCTGTCCTTGCAGGGAGAGTGGAGGTTCACCTCTGAACATCTACCGATCAAACTATTCATGCGATTCGGGGCAAGTAGCTTTTCTGTCTCTGGGGAAAATCTCTAGAGAGTTCTGCAAGTGATTCCAGGAAGCTGGAGTGGGACCCGGGCAGGGGTAAGGAGGAGAAGCCAACTTGCTCCTCTGACTGTGCTATCGGATGTGACAGCCACAAAATAAAACTCTCCCTGCAGGGACCGAGCCGACTGAGCCCTACACATACGAGTCATACCCACCTCACGGAGTAGTGGGAGCAGGGTGGGCCCCTGAGAGTGCTTTGTGGAGTGTCTAGAGCACGGGAGGTCCCTTCTCCACCCACGGGGGAAGGTGCCGGGAGAAGACAAGGTGGAGCAAAGTGGCTGGAGGTGGTTCTTTCATTCAGTAACGTCACAGAAAAAAAAGCTTCACATTAAAGCAGACTTCCCTGTGAAACTTTGTTTTTAATTCACTCCAGCCCTTTTTTTTTTTTTTTTTTTTTTTTTTTGGAATTGTGAGAAATGCTGGATTAGGGGGTATAGGAGCAGGAGACATTTTGCCCGGAGTTCCACAGTTTTGCCACTGTTCCCAGAACGAGAGCCCATTCCGACGACCATGGTGGATGCTGGTGGTCATGGCCCACACTCATGTCCCGAGAGGGGCTCCTTTCCAGGAGAGGTGCTCCCTAGCATCTCCCAGCCTGGTGACTGGCGCTTGCCATGTGTAGAGGGCATCTCGGGGACGGGGCACATGGCAGCTGAGTGAGGGCAGCAGTGTGGCTCAATGTGGGGACGTGACTGGAAGGTAAATGTGAAGCCAGAGTTGAGAACGGTCCCAGTTGCCGGCAGAAGGGGGCCATTGCTGTGTTTGTGCCCTGACTTCCTTGAGGGTCACACCACTTTCCCCACATCACAGGCCACACCAGCTGCTTTTCTGACTGAGCCCTAGACTGCCCACAGCAATAATCTGTCCTCAAGTTGGCTTTTTCTCCTTCTCCTGCGTGGGTCCCACTCCAGCGTCCTGGAATCACTTACAGAACGGTCTGGAGCAAAGCCCTGTGTCTGCTAGGCTCTGGGGGACAGCCAAGACTGGTGCCATCTATTTCAAGTAACATCATAAGGCAGAACACTCATTTTATGATGTGGCGATTATTCTTAGAAAAAATTTAATGACCTTGAGTTTTAAAGGGTAAAAATAAATTCTGGCCATTTGGTTCCTGAGGATCAGTTAGGTTCCAGAGAAATCAAAGCCAGAGATGTGTCTTGGAGACTGTTTCTTTAAAATACTGAGATTTGGTTTGGGAAGACATCGTAGAACTAATTTAATGACTTGGAAACATATTTATGAAGTTCCCTGCCTACAAATTCTGGTGTTGTGATGGAAAGATGGTTGGTGGTTGGGTGTTTGGGGTTAACATAAGTGAATTGCGAACATGGACGCGGTTTCCTGAAACCCGTTTCCAGTGCCCACCATGGGCTCGAGCGCAGCACTCCCCAAACCCACAGAAAGGCAGTGAAGTGCTGCCCTTGAGCCCAATGCAGGGCCTTGTGCTCACAGGAACACATTTTTCACTCTATGGATGTGAGAAAATTAGAGCAGTCAACAACTTGGGGTTTAAAAATATTCAAAAAGAACTTTTATTTTGTGGCTGTTACATAGGATAGGGCAGTCAGAGGAGCACAGCTTAACCAGAGAACGGAGGGTGAGCTCTCCAGGACACTCGGGGCAGAGGGAGCGTCACCGCGGGCTCTAGGGAGTTCACCTGCAGGAGGCGGGTTGACAAGGCGCGGTGAGGAGGGCTCTGTTACCACGTGAGCTCTGCCAAGCCCAGCAGCCACGTGTGGTTGGAGGAACGGCTGGCGTGTGGCTGTCAGTGTTTCTTGTTTTGTTGAGGTTAGGAGAACGCACATCAGCTGTCTCTGGGAGAAATGGCGCTGGCAAAATGCAGCCAGGCTGTTGCAGGGAGCCTCCTTGGGGGGCGAGTGACTGGTCCAGCAGCCCCCGTTCTCCTGGCTAAGGCCGGCCTCGTATTTGTATCTGCGTTGCCTCGGGAGTCAAGCATGGGGACTACACAGGTGCATAGGAAGCAGTGAGGGTCACCCAGCGGCACTGCTCAGCGTGGGCTCACAGGACATAGTCGGGCTGGGACAGTGTCCCACCAAGGCTATGCCTCACCTGCAGCTGCCCCGGAGAGTAGCCAGTGACATGAGTGCCGGTGCTGGATTTGGTAGCCTTTTCTATTTTTTTTTTTTTAGAAAAAAATACCATCGATGTTTGGGTTGGTATCTGAGGTAACAGGTTAAGAGTAAGCACCATGTGGCCTCCTGGCGTCGCGCCGAGCGGGCTGGCTCGGGCCTCACAGGTTCTTCATGCACACTTGGCAGCGGCTGATGTGTGTCCGGATGAGGCCGGCCTTGAGTGTGTCAGCTGAGGGCGAGCCCTGGAAGCTCTGCTCGGGGATGGTGGTCAGCCAGAAGCTGTACTTGTTAGCATAGTAGTGGCAGGTTCCGCGGCCCCCGTTGCACTCGATGAACGGTGTGGCACGGAAGTCCTCCAGACAGCTGCCCGGTGACACCAGTGACTGGCCGCCGCCCTCGTCCCCTGCTGCGGTGTGCTGTGAAGGGCAGAGACAGAGCACGTTAGGGGTGGGTGCCTGGGAAGGGCCCGGGCTCAGGGTGGGGCCAGCTGCTGGCAGCTTGTTTTTACTGAACAACAGGCCATGTCTGTGTCCATGTGGACCCACACTTAGCCCCATCCTGAATGCACCAGGATGGACTGGAGGGGCAAACTCAGGACCCCGGGCAGGTGGCACTGCGGGCGTAAGAGTGCGCCATGCTGTGGGACAGGGCCGTCAGCATGCACCATGGGTATAGCTGGCTGTTCAATAAAAACCAGAATGGTGACAAAAGCAGTGTCGCCAGCAGATGCTGTTGGCTGTCTTGGTACATGACCAAAGACAAGCATTCCACCCAATCATCCATTCAAAAGGAAAATGACTAGCAGCAGTGATAACAAAATGTTAACTTTCTTTCTTTTTTTTTTTTTTTAGACAGAGTCTCACTCTGTCACCCTGGGTAGAGTGCTGTGGCATCATAGCTCATAGCAACCTCAAACTCTTAGGCTCAGATAATTCTGTCTCAGCCTCCCAAGTAGCTGCCAGGGACTACAGGCACCTGCCACAAGACCAGGCTAGTTTTTCTATTTTTAGTATAGATGGGGTCTTGCTCTTGCTGAGGCTGGTCTTAAACTCCTGAGCTCAAGCAATCTACCCGCCTCAGCCCCTCAGAGTGCTAGGATTATAGGTGTGAGCCACCATGCCCAGCCCCCAAATATTAACTTTTTTGAAACATAAAAGGTAAAATAAACACATGGACCAGCATCCAAGGCTCAGGGGCTAAAGGTAAGACCCTTTAGCTCTTTGTTAACTCTAGTGATCCAGGAGGATGAGAAATTTAATTATTTTTTTCTTTTTAAAAACCTGTACTTGCTGTTTTTCTAAAACAAATATGAATTACTTATGTCATTAAACATTTTTTAAAATTATAAGTTGTTAATAGAGCAATTTAGTCAATTCTGAGGCTTCCAGGAGACTGGGTAAGGGTTCCAGGGGCAGGTGTTTTGCTGGTTTAAAGTTCTACTTTCAGGTGCACAGACACACTGGGCACATGTGGGGCACACGGCAGCCCCAGGCTGCAGTCTGGGCTGTGAAAGTGAAAACACACTTTCAGCTCAGGAATTTTCCACCTTATGGTGGGTGTACTGGGATGTGACCCCACTGTGAGCCAGGGAGCATCTGTGTTAAGCAGTGACAGACACTGTGACAGATGCAGAGTGGTGCAGTTTCCATGCCTGAGCTCAAGCTAAGCCTGAGCTGGCCCACGCTGACCTCTGCTATCTGATCCCCAGGGGCTAGTCTGGAATTGACTTCCCAGGCTTCTCTCATCCATGTGTACCCATCCAAAACCAACCAGTTAGTAGAAGTTTCTTGAGGGTATTGTTGGTTCCCGATAGAGCTTACCTAGGACTTTTAGGATTGATTGGCTCGGCACCCATAGCTCAGCGGTTAGGGCACTAGCACAGGCACAGGGCTGTTTGAGCCCAGCCTGAACCTGCTAAATGAAAAACAAACAAACAAAAAATGGCCGGGCGTTGTGGCAGGTGCCTGTAGTCCCAGCTACTAGGGAGGCTGAGGCAAGAGAATCGCTTGAGCCCAAGAGTTTGAGGTTGCTGTGAGCTGTGATGCCACAGCACTCTACCCAGGGTGACATAGTGAGACTCGTTTAAAAAAAAAAAAAAAAGATTTTTAGGATTGTACATAAAGTGCTTGCCTATATTTAGACTTCTGGCAAAGTAGAAACAGGTTTGTGCCTAAGTTTGATAACAAAGACTTGGTGGCGAATTAATGGGCCTTCTCTCGGGGTGGGCGGGGTGGGGGAGCGGCCCTGTGCCTTGGTGCACAGCTCGGTTAGCAAAGTGCAGGCTGCATCCCACCTCTCTCACTCAGGCCCTGGCCGACTGCCCTTGTGCTGTGCGCAACCTGAACAACTGATTGTTCTTACAAAAGCTACTGCTCTTGCTGTGGCCCCAGCCAAGGTGTGGCTGCAGAGAGGAACTAGATTTCCACCTGGTCCCCAGCTCTGAGACAGCAGGTAGGCGCCACATACCATGAGGAAGGAATATCCTATCCACAAACTGCGCCACCCAGCGGGACAGTGGGGGATGGACACATCCTGACTGTGGACAGCGATGGCAACAGCTGGGGCCTCGCACACAGAGCAGCGGCTGATGTAAGGCTTGATGTCGTCCTCAGCCACAGGCATCATGGGCAGCGGGGCAGTGGTGGACAGCCAGTAGGACTTGTCGTTGCGGCTGGCGTAGTAGCAGACGTCGCCGGGGTTGCAGTACAGGAAGGGCATGGTGCTGAAGCGTGCCAGGCAGGAGCCCGCCAGCCCTGTGGGGGACGGGTGTGAGTCCTGGCCAGCCTGGCTGGACAAGCTTTTCTGCAGCCCTGGCCAGGCCTGGAGGTGCCACATCACGGTGCCCACAGCCAGGCCCAGAGTGGGTCAGCTGCCTCCGGGGCCCCATGCTGGCACTCTCCAATCCCTTTCCTAGAACTGAGCAGAATCCACTGGCACTATTTTTAGTATGGATGGGGTCTTGCTCTTGCTGAGGCCCTGCTCTTCTAGAAGGTCTGGCTGCTCCCACCTCCCAAGAGCGCCACTGTCTCTGGGTGCCAAGATGGCCTTTATCTTAGGGCCAGAGAGGCTTATTCAGTCAAGCAGTCTTCCCTTTGCATGTCCACTGCTTAGAATCCTAGAGCCAGATGTGCGCCCACCTTCCGCAAACAGTTATGCTGCCTGGCCCCACTGCCAGCTGCATTTTGGGTCCTGTGCTTGTCTGCTTTTGCTCGTCATGAACTGGAATGTGCACACATTCTAAGAGTCCAGCTCAGAACCCCCCTGTCCCACAAGCTGAATGGCTAGTGTCACTTGCACTGCAGAAACAAGATGGCCTGTGCCCTGAGTGCCCCTCACGTCCTTCCCTCCAGGGGACCACAGACTGAGATGTCCCTGTTTCCACTTTCACTTTTTGTTTCCTGATTCTGTATTTAAGTCACTGTGACGCCTTTTAAAGGCTTACTTGGCTACACATGAACACATGACATGTCCATTTTCCTGGGACATCTTGGGCGGGGGGTGGAACACCTGACTCCAGGTCATCTACAGAACTTGGCACAAACAGTAAGGAGGAGGGAAAGCCCTGGGCGGCCCCAGTGCAGGGGCAGCACGTGGCTCAGGCCACACTGGAGCCTGCGGAGGTGGACACCAAGTTCAATGGGAGGTTCCTGTGTTTCAGGCGCTGAGCCCTGGGAAGGTTGGGGGGGGGGGGCCTTTAGTCAGGAGGATGGCAGATCTCCCTGTGGCTTCTGACCTCAAGGGCGCTGGGTGGTGGGGACAGGCGGCCACCTACCCAAGTCCTGGTTGTGGGCCTTCTCTTGGCCTTCAAAGTACAGCAGGCTGTAGCCGCTCCACAGTTTATTCATACCCACGGGGCACATGGGCTCCTGCTCCGTCTGGCTGTGCTTCACCAGGAGGTAGCCAATGCTGACGCTGCGGCCTGGCATCCCCGGCAGGCCTGGGCTCCCTGGGCGGCCCGGTGCACCTAGAGCCAAGCAAGACGGACAGCTGCCCCAGGGAAGCCTCAGGGACAGCCGGAAAGGAGGCTGTCCTTCCCCAAGCTTGGGTCTGTCTTTTTAGGCCTAGAGCCTCTTGGGAAGGGTTTGACCTAAACTCTGTGCTCAGTAGCATGAGCGGGCACTCTGCCCCGGAGGACAGCAGGGTGACCAATCTCCAAGACAACAGCCCTTGGACAGCTGAAAGCAGCCAGCTCCTCCCCTCCAAGGGACACCTGCTGCTGCACCTTCTTCTAGGACCTTCCCCTCCACCCTGCCCTGTCACATCTCCTGCCCTGACAGACTCGGTATCTGGATGTGCAACTCCCATGTACGCGTGTCACCTCTGGCTGTGTGACAGCTGGGAGGATGGGTTGCTGTTTCCCTGTGTTTAACTTCCCCATGGCTGTTCACACCACTGGCTCAGAGTGAGCTCAAGTGGATTAAGACAAATCTCAAGAACTCTTCCACAAACAACTGTGACTCCTGCCCATGGATAAGAGGCAAGCTGGGACAGGAGGGGATGGCGTGGTAGGAGCGACGGCCATCTCTGGCTCTTCTGCACTCATCTGTCCCTTTCCTGCAGAGGCCCCTGCCCTCCCCTTCCCCACTGGTCACTCACCTTCTTGGCCAGTTGGCCCCTGGTGCCCCACAGGCCCTTGGTCCCCGCGGAAGCCTGGAACAGCAGACACACCGCCTCTTCCCTGGGGCCCGGCCTTCCCTGGGGTCCCACGGAGACCTGCAAACCACCAGATAAGCTGAGTGTGCCTGGAAGCCATGCTGGGACCAGCACTGCTGGTCAGGGGACCACAGTGCACACAAAGTGAGCAGGACAAGCTCCTTCCCAGCAACCCCAGTGCAGCACCTACCTGGGTCTCCAGGGGGACCCTGGGGCCCCATTTCGCCCTGTGCCCCTGGAAGACCTCTCCTCCCCTGGGGACCCACTGTCCCAGGCTGCACTGCGATCCTTGGGGGGACTCCTACAATCCCTGGGGATCCTGCAGGGCCAGGTGCACCTGGAAAGGGAAAGAAAAGCCCCTGTAAGCACATGAGGACCTCCTGGCTTCTCGCTTTAACCTCTACACCACTGAAGCCCACCCTGGGCCTTCCTGGAACAATCTTGCTTTCCAGGGATGAGGTGGATTATGACCTACCATGAGTTCACTCTGCACCTGACATTTAAACTTCTAACATTCCTTCTGCCAGCTGTCCCCAGCCCCATCCCCAGGCGCACTGGGGGGCGCGGCCTTGGTTCTCCCTCTGCTCTTCAGAGCGTGTGGCCAGGGCCAGAGCGATGTTGGCTGTCTGGCCTCTGGGATGCTTCCAGGGCCAGGGGCAGAACACTCATGGCGTCTGTGGCCTGAGCCACTGAGCCCTGTAGCGTGAAGATGGCACTTACCAGCGTAGCCTTGGTCTCCTTTGGGTCCCTTGGGGCCTCTGTCACCCACAGCCCCGGTGGCTCCAGTGCTGCCCATGAGTCCCTGCTCACCCCTGGGCCCTGTAACACAACAGAACGTTGGGACATGCACATGCTGGGAGGGGCTCCAGTCACCATGACTATGGCTGCTGGGCACTGTTACCTTTCTCTCCTGGGAGGCCGAACACGCCAGGCCTGCCCTGGGGCCCCGGGGCCCCGACCCATCCTTTGGTCCCTGGGACTCCAGGAGCTCCGGAGTTTCCCACGTCTCCTTTGGTTCCAGGAAGCGCAGCAGGCCCAGGGGGCCCTGGGCGGCCTTGGTACCCTGTGGGCATGGATGATAAGAAAGGAGAGTTTGAGTAGGGCCCCAGGAGGCATTACCATGGCCCGTCGGGACACTGGGGCTCCTAGGGCAGGTGGCTGGGTGCAGAGTTACCTGCTTAGGTCTGTAACTTCTCGAGGCTTATCTTTCTTTTATTTTTACATTGTGGTAAAATATATATAAAGCTTAGCAGCTTCGCCATTTCCAAGTGCACCATTCAGGGGCATTGAGCAGGGTCACCTACAGAGCTTTCTCGCTGTCTGAGGTGCAGATGGCCCCCACTAAGCACAGGTTCCCCAACCCCTCACCTGACCCCCGGCACCTGCTGCCTGCCACCCACATGCTACAAAAGTGGTGACTCCAGCAGAATCTGTCCTTGTGTGACTGGCCTATTTCATTTAGCACAGAACCCAGGGTTCACCCAGGTTGTAGCTTATGGCAGCTTTCCTTCTTTTGAAGACCAAATAATATTCTTCTGTGTGCACAGACCCCTGTCAGTGGACGGAGAACTTGGGTGGGTCCCACCTCTCATTTTGCAGGGAACATGGACGCACAGGTAATGGTGTGACAGGAGTGTCACAGTGTGACAGGTAATGGTGTGACAGTCCTTCCAGCACTCGGCTGTTATGTGGCTGGGAAGTGCACACTAGGTTTCCTATCTGCCTCAGCACAGTGGAGAAGGAGCCGGTGTTGTGGTGCTGTCCTGACCCAGTGCAGTTTGACACCCATTCTGGAGCAAATACCTGACATGGCCTGTACCCAGCTCCCTGAGGACCATGTCATGCAGGGGACAGAGATGACACGGGATCAGCTGTGGTGGCCAATGCCCCTTTGGTGTGGTGTGGAATGAACATCTGTTCTACCTCAAAAGTAAGGAGTCATCGCAGCTCCTGCCCCAAAGATTTCGACCCACAGATGCCAGAATCTTACCTTCCGGGCCGAATATGCCTGGCACCCCTTTGTCTCCTGGTGGCCCAGAGATGTTGGAAGGGGGTGTGATGCCCGGGAACCCCTGAAGTCCTGGACTCCCGGCTGGGCCGCGCTCCCCTGGGGAGGAAAGTGGAAGACTTTTTTTGGTGGCAGCTCCCACCTTTGCAAACCTGCTGTCCCTCTGTGCAGTCACCTGTAGAGGAGCAGAGCCACTGAGGTGAGGAATACCTCAGGGTGGGGCTCCCCAGGTGAGACTGCAGGACCCTGCCAAGAGCCTGGGGTCTTCCCCCTTCCACACTCCCACCCCTGCCTGAGCCCTCCCTGGGATCTGTTCTGGGCCTTCTCCTTGCTCAGGGCACTGCCTGACCAGGCTGAGGGGCCTCAGCTGAAGCCTGGCCATGACCTGCGCAGCTCTGTCCTGCAGCCATGGCTGGCTCCATGAGCAGAGGGGATGGACGAGGCCACAGAGCAAGGTGTGTGGGCAGCACTGACAGCGTCGATCCTCCCTGAGCTGACTTTCTGCAGCTCACGTCCCAGCTACTATGGAGCTGACCCCGTGACTCGTGGTTCTGCTTCCCCATCTGCTCACTCACAAAAACTCTGACCCCTGAATGCACACTGGTGCTCTTGGACTTGTACAAAGACACAAAACAGCTGCATCCCAGCTGAGACCCAGCAGGGTGAAAACGGCTGCATCCCAGCTGAGACACAGCAAGGCAGCGCCCTGCCTTCTTGCTTTAGGACACCTGGGCCCACAGCACGGGGAGGAGGAGGATTCCCATAGGTTTGTTCACATGGCTGTTTCCCTGAGGTCTGTGCCCTGCTAGTGCCAAAGCCTTTAACTCGGATACTTGGTTCTCACTATGCATAGTGGTTATGTCCTGAAGTCCCCAGGGACACCAGGCTTCTGGGGACATGCAGGGTGGGTCCTGCCAGCATCTGATCCCAGCACCCTCGTCAGTGACAGGCAGACTGCTCTGTTCTCTGCTTGTCTCTGTCCTGAGGCACCTGATTCACTGGCATTGGGCTCAGGGCCAGGGGCACCGTCACTCCCGCCTGGTGCTTGGGAATGCGGGCAGCACCTGGCACACGGCACAGGGGCACTTTAAGCAGCTAAATCCCTGACAACAAGCACCAGGATGGGAGGAGTTTTTTGTGCCGGGTGGGGGATGCGGGATAGGGCTGAGCACAGCGGATGTCCAGGGGAGGAGTTCCTGTCCTCTTCTTCCTACTCTTAGTCTGCTGTTTTTCCTGGAAGTCCAGGACCGAGGTTAGAACCAGAATCCTACAAGTTGTCAGGAAGTCCAAGTGTCCAGGGAAGGCATGGCGTGGTGATGGGGAAGAGCCCGTCCATACAACACTACAGGACGGCAAAGATAAGACGGGGCAGCAGTCGTCTCCTGCGTTTCCCCTGTGGCCTCAGGACTAATCTGTGTCATCAGGAACGCGAAAAGTCTCTGACTGGAAGATCGTGGTACCTCCCGGGGGACAGATTCCGCCCATGCACACTTCCCAGCAGGAGGGAGAAACACAGGGCAGGTGCTCCAGCCTCCCAAGTTACAGAGAACAAGCAAGTGGGTTTATTGGCCCCGCAGGACTGGCGAGCCTGCACCTGCACCGTGAGCTAGGATTAAACCACATGAGGCGCATCTCTCAGTAACGGCTGTCACCGAGGAACAGAAGCAGATGGCCAGTGTCAGGGCACAACGGCAGAGACTCTGGACTCAGAGGATCCCGTGGCATCCCCAGACTGCCCAGATTCCCACGGAAACATAACTGACTCCAGCGATCAGGACTCTGTTCATGAGAACATTCAGCCAACGCGAGTCAGTCTGCTGGCATCAGGGTGAAAACAACGGTGTCTCCTCAGTGGGGCCCACATGCCTTCCTAGGGACTGAAATGAAACCCTGAAGGAGGCTGAAGAACGGCCACGAGTGTCAGCTGCAGACCTTGGCGAGACTGTGAATTCCAGCTACCGTGTCTGAGAGGAAGGTTGTGCAAAGGCTTACAACAGATCAAATTATTTCCAGGATCTCAGAGTGTGTGTCCCGGGTGACACTGCGGCCTGTGGATGCCATCACAGAATGTTCGTTTCCCCTTAGCACCAGCCAGAGGCCGTGACCACACACTGGGCATGATGCAATAACTTCTCTGGACTGCAGGGCCTGCTCCCTGGGCCACCCCGCAGGGTTAGGGAGGGGGACGAGGGCCCTGAACCGAGACAGGAGGCCGAGTATAGTGTGGAACCAGGAGGCAGCCCAGGTCTCCAGGGTGGGTGGTGAGCTCATGGCAGGCTCAAGGAGAGTTTGATAAGCACGCTGGGCAGAGTGTGGGCAGGATCACTGATGACGGGGTTGGGTGTTCTGGGAAGAAGAGTTTGATACACGCGCTAGGCAAAGCGTGGGCAGGGTCAGGTGTTATGGGCTGCTGGTGAGTCTTTCAGTTGCGGTCAGAAGTTGTGCTATAACCGCACAGTGCTCGCCCCGACCAGATGTGCACTGAGCCTCCCTACGACAAGCACTTCCTTGGGGATGGGAATCGTAACCTACCTGAGGGTATCAACCTTGCTGCCCCACAAGTGCAGACAGCCTGTGCTCTCTGGGCCTTTACCTGCTTGCACAGGTGGGAACCCAGCTCAGCCCCCTCCATCCCTGCCTGGTGCTGGGTCTCCTCTGCACATCTGCGGGCCACGTCCTCCCCATTGCTGTGTTCCCAGACCCCTTTCAGATTGCAGACTGGTGAGCATGACCTCTGAAGAGGAAACGCATCTTTGAGGACTTTTCAGGCCTCCTGTGTGCAGGAGCTGTGCCTGTACTACCTGGGATCCTCTGATACCCACAAGTGCAGTTTGACCTTCATTTCACAGGCAAAGCCCAGAGGGTCACTACCATGGCCAGGACCACACGGTGATCACAGGACATGTGTGAGAGGCAGAGCAAGAACCCAAAAGGTGTCTTCCTTAAAGGTCATGGGCACAGCCAAGTTTACTGCCGGGCTCTCGGGAGGCTTACGGTGGAAGATTGACCCCAGATCTTCACCCCTGACTGGGGTTTGTACTAGTGGATTGACCCTAGGTCCTCCGTCCTAAAAGGGGTTTGTGCTAGTGAACTGTTCTAGATCATCACCCTTAACTGGAGATTATGCTGGTGTACTACTCCTAGATCCTCACCCCTGATGGAGGCTTGTGTTAGTGTTCTGCTCCAGGATCCTCATTCCTGACTGGGGCTTGTGCTATTAACTGGCCCTGGATCCTCAATCCTGACTGGGGCTGGTGCTATTAACTGGCCCTGGATCCTCGCCCTTGCTAGGGCTATGGTGAGCACTGTTCAGACTCCTGGACACACACCAAGGCTCCCATTGCCAGGCCCTCTCCTCTTTCCCTTGTCTTCAGATCAGTGCTGTGGAGTACTGATGCCAGGAATTCTGGACTCTGCAGCTATTTATGAGGGAAGAGGAAAGAGCTGTGCCCTAGAGAATCAGAGATTATCTGTGAGCCAGGGGACACCCTGCACCCAGCAGAGGTTGGGCTGCTGACCTCCTCGGTAGAGACTTCACCTTCTGTGGGGTCCTGTCCAGCTTCAGGGGGGATTGGACCTGGACAGTTTAGGCAGTGCCCAGAAGCCTGGGAGCTGCTGTCACCGGTGTGGAGACCAAGGTACTGCTGGCACCAGTGCCTGAACCATACCTGCCTCGGGACAGGCGGGCCCCAGGACAGATGTGGGGGGAATTGCAAGGAGCAGGCCTGGCTGTGAGCTCATGACGGGGTAAGCTTCCAGTTCCTACTTCCTCGTAGGAACGTTTCCAGTTTCATCTATACTTGAGCCCACCTTGGGTGGGGAGCAGGGAGGCTGGGAGGCAGGAAGGCACGGCTCGCATCCTTTCCTCCCCATGTCTGGGTCCCAGCCCGGCTCAACTCGGGGGCTCAGTGTGTTCACTTAGCTGTGCATTTGCTACTCAGAGCATTGCCATGGCCAGACCTGTGCCAGAGGCATATGGGGGACCCGACAGGATCTCCAGGCTGGGAGCTTATCTTCTATCAAGAGGGATGAGTGGCCAAACCCCCCCAACACGAGGGGATGAAAGAGATTGCAGGGCAGAGCATAAACAACATGACAGAAGACCTGCCCAGAGGCTCCGTGACGAGTGCCCTCCGGAGAAGGCAGCTCCACGGCACCTCCATCGGTGACATAGGCCCTGGGGGGGCCCGGCCTCTGTGGACTCTGGTTCCACTCACGCGTCACCTGCTCTGCTGTGTGGCTTACCTGGAGCTCCTTGTTCCCCTTTCTGTCCTGGGGCTCCCACAGGGCCTGGGAGGGTGTTGGGCTCTCCTGGGTCACCTCTGTCCCCAGGAGAGCCTGGGAAACCAGGGTCTCCGTAGATGTCAGCACCTGTGAAGAGTCAAAACAGCAGGTGGGTTCAATGTTTTCCTGCCCTGCAAGGCTGGTCTGAGATTTGGAGAGATCAGGGTGGAACCCTGGGCTTTAGTGACAAGAAAATTGTGGCCCATACAAGGGTTCGGATTCATGTATTCCACCCAGGCCTTTTCGCTTCTGGGAGACAGCCCTAGATGGGACGCTTTGATTGGGTTTTAGACGCAAACCACTATTTAATATCTTTGACAATGATCTGACAATCACAGCCACTTGTCCATTGAAAATGGAATTAAACGCCAATGGGTATGTGGTTGTGTGAATTTATGTGGAATGTACGCACGCACAGATTCACCTGTACATAGGCGACTATTTGGTTACATAAAGTATCTACAAAGAATACATTCTAATACCTACAGGATTTGGGTGTTTATTTCCTCTTGTTTAAACGTATTTGAAAAAATTTTTCTTCACTGAACATGAATAACGTTTATAAATTGAAAAGAGAAGAATTAGTTATCTTTAAAAAAAAGACATAATCAATAATAAAATAACCTCTCCCTCATTGTCCTCTGCCCTTCAAGTATTATTCTATTAGTCCAATTGATAAACTAAAAAATTAAATGAAAACACAAGGATATTAAGATTTAGGATGAAAAGAACTAAACTTAAAGAAGTTTTGAAGAAGCTGCTGAGGGCTCCCTATCGCCCCCAGTGCTACCTCAGCTTCTTGGGGAGGGCAGAGTTGGAGGCTCCTCCCTGCAGGCAGTGTGATGCTTCCTTTGGAAGACTCCGTCGCCATCTGATGGCAGTGTGACATCCCAGAGAGGGCAATGGTGACACTCTTATTCTGTCACCGGATTTCAGAAATAATGGGACTTTATATCCCTTCTTCAGAGAAAAAGAAGTGCTAGAATAGTTAATAAAAGCAGCAAAAAAAAAGTTATTAAAATATGCCACTTAATTTTTCCATGGAACAAAAAACTGGTGTCATTGCCACAGACTGAAGCATGTCCACCTCCCAAATCCATAAGTTGAAGCCCTAAGGCTAATGTGACAGCACTTGGAGGTGGGGACTCTAGGAGGCAACCAGGTTCCAAAGAGGCCATGAGGGTGGGGCCCCCATGTTGGGATTCGAATCCTTGTGAAAAGAGACAGCAGTGCTGTTCCTGCCCTGTGAGGATACAGTGGGATGAGCCCTCCCACAGCATGGCTGTGCCAGTATGGGCCACAATTTTCTTGACACTAAAGCCCAGTGTTCCACCTGGATCTCTCCAAATCTCCAGTCTCTGACCTCCAGAACCCCGGGGCAGCCAGAGCTGTCCCTTCTCAACTCTGAGAATTGCCTAGGCCAGGCAGGGTCTTCCTAACGCTCATGAAACAAGGATGACAAATACCACCTTGGGCAGGAGAGCCTTTAGTGCATCCCAAATGTCTCCACAGTGCTGCTGAAAAAGCACCAGCTTCATTCTCTCTACAAGCCATGATGGGTCAATTCAATACCAATTTTGATTCCAAGGAATGGACTTTTGGGTTACATTTCAGCTGTCTTCAGAACCACAGCCCCCAGGGCAGCCCCTCGGGTATGCAGACCTCCCCCCAGCCCCAGTGCAGCCAGCCCCTTGGAGATGCACACCCTCCCCCCAGGGACCCCCAGGGCAGCCCCCTGGGTATACAGACCCTCCTCCCCAGGGACCCCAAGGGTAGTGCCCTGGGGATGGCTACCCGGAGGTTGATGAGCTCCTCTGTAGTCTGGGATAGCAAACCTGGCAGCCCCCCCAGCTCCCCAGGCCCCTGCTCCACCCCGGGCTGGGGCAGCCCCCACAGCCCCCCGCTCCCCCCAGGCTGGGGCAGCTGCAGAGTACCTGGGGATCCTGGAGAGCCCTTGGTGCCTGGCAAGCCGTGTAACCCGCCAATCCCTCGGCTTCCGGGGAAACCTGTGAGGCGTCACTTCTGGTTATTGCACATGTAGGACTGTCACCCATACAATTCTGCTAAGCCCTGACAAAGGGGGTGTTAACCTGCATACTTAATTTACGGGGCATGTCAGCTGATCTCGTGCTACTCTGTGCTTAAACGAAGTTTTCACAGAATCCTTTTTACAGACTTGCTAGAGCCAGAAAGGGCCTGGGAGGTGACCCGCTGGTGCCTCCTCCTGACACCTGGTCACTGGTAGACATTTGGTTTGTGAAAACTGCGCTTGGAACAAACAGCCTGAGGTTATTTCCATTTCTTCTAGATTTCTGAGGACGGACAATAACGTAGGGCCAATGAGAGGGGGGAAGCTCAGCCAGAGTGTGGAGGTGAAGAGTGAAGAGGCCCCCTTGGCTCAGAAGCCTGCGGGGGCTCCCCAGGGCCCACTTCATGGGCAGCAGGGGAATCTGCGCAGAATGATACACTCTGGGGCTGTCCCTTATCTGGCCTGTGCTTCCTGAGCAGGGACCACAAGTGGACCCTGAGGCCTTGCCAGGAGCTTTCAGGCACCTTCCTGGGAGGCAAAATGCTGTGTTTTTTTTATGAGTAAGCCTGTCTCTTTCCTGACGGCATGGGATGACTGCAAACTGTGCGGGCATGCTTGCCACAGCCACCCGCCTGCGTCCCTGTTTAAGTTCCCCGGGGAGGCTGTGCGCTCTGTGCCACCTCACCTGGTAGGCCGGGTACCCCGGGCCAGCCATCATCACCCTTGCTGCCAGGCAGTCCGATCCGGCCGGGCTCTCCTTGTGGCCCCTGAAGCCCTGTCAGCCCTGGGAAGCCTGGGGGTTGGGGGAAACGCAGCATGAAGCCTGGGCAGTAGGGAGGGGATTGCACACCTGCCCTGGGTGGGGCTGGAGGGGCAGGTGTGCTGTGGGAGGTGCTGAGGGCCTGAGCACCTAGTCTGGGGAGATTAGAGCTCTCCTGCAGCTGGGCCTGCTGTGCCCTCGGACCCCCACATTCAAGTTGCACAGAATTAGGGCAGCCTTGTCAAAGGGAAAATACTGTGTGTTTTTAAATTTCTCTCCTGTTGTCCACATAGACGCCTCAGAGCCTGAGGTGCTGGGTGCAGAACAAGGCAGCTGCCCGGAGCCTGAGCCTGCCCACAGTTCACTTCCTCCAGCAGCTCGGGCCTCTGTGTGGACAGCTTCACATTCAAAGACGTGACAAAGGCCACAGAGACACTTTTCCTCAGTTCCTGTGTCCCCTGCTCAGTGCTCAGGCGCCCCGGGCCTGGTTGGGGAATGAGTGGTCCACAGGAGTGAGGGTCCCAGGCTGAGCAGGTGGGAGCACACAGGGAACAGGCACGTCCGTGGGGCCTGGGAGGCTCCCCACGGGGGCAGGACTGTGGGTCGCAGACGTTTACCTGTCTGTCCTTTCTGCCCCGGAGGGCCTTGAACTCCAGGCATGCCTGTTATCCCAGGAAAGCCGATGTCACCCTCTGTCCCCTTCTCTCCAAAGAATCCCTTTGGACCTGTAACCACAGACATCATGTTATCTGGGGCTTCGCACCTACTGGATGACTGTCCCCCTTCCTCCCAGGACCACCCCTGAAGGACATGAGCTCCAGGCAACATGAGCAGTGTGGGGTCCACCCCGCCCCCCAGAAAGGCATGACTGTAGCGAGCCCCTTGGGCTGTCCCTACAGGCGGAAGTTAGAGTTTAAACTGCAGTGATGCTCAGAAAAAAGGTGTTAGACGCTGCGCCGTCCCACCCCGTCCACAGCCAGGGCTGGGCAGCCCAAGGTGGCCAGATGCCCCCGGGTCCCTGGTTACTCTTCTGCCCTGGTGTGCCATCCTAACTCACTCCCGTCCAGCTGCAGAGAGACAGGGATTTCCTGACTTTATCTTCAGGTTTCATTTAATTAAAAATGACAGTCTTTCTTGCACATTGAGCTTGAAGACTTTAACCCTTCTCTGTAAGGTTCTCTGCGGTGGTCACAAAACCTGACACACAGAGCCCAGCACTGGGGCTGGGGCTGAGCCAAAGAAAGGGAAAGCCACATTACCTGATGTTCCAGCGCCGCCGCGTTCCCCCTTCAGGCCTGGCCGCCCCGGTAAGTCCAAAGTATCCCCAATATCACCTGTGCCATGCAAAAAAGATGGTGAGGAACCAGTCTTCTCATTGGGAGGTAGTTAGTTTGGAAACTTCTATTGTGTTAAAGTCTCAACAAGAATAAGGTGCTTCAAGATAACCAGGTCCCACAGCCCTCAGGGCCAGGCTGAGCTGTGGACACCTGGCTGTCCCCGTGAGGGCAACACTCACCGAAATCTCCAGTAGCACCGACTTCGCCGTAAAGGCCTGCTCTCCCCAGAGCACCCTTCTCACCCTGCAAGTCAAACAGGAAACCATCTCAGAAGACCATTAGAGGTGTAAGCGCATTTGTTTCACTACGCCATATGCTAAAAACAACATTCAAGGTTTGTGCTCTTGTCATCTTGTGATGCCTAAAGCTCATCAGTGCAGTGTGGGGTGGGTGGTCTGCTTGTCTGTTCTTATCAAACTGCAAGGTGACAAACGTGAAACGCTTGGCATCGAGCAGCGGCGCAGAGCAGACCATGATGGTGGCGGCGATGACTCTGTAGGTGTTAGGCAGGCGTCGTGCTGGATCCCCCTTCACAGCTTATCTAAGCCCCATGTCGACCCCGTGACAGAGGCACTCCCCTGTGCCAGATGGGGGCCAAGGCTCTGAGAGGGTCAGGAATTTGCTTAATGCCGGTCAGCCAGCGAGTAGCAGGACCAGGACATCAACCTGGGTGCCAGACTGCAGAGTTTGTCCTCTAGGTCATAAAACAGACCCTGGCAGCGCACTGTCAACTGAGGGAGAGGGAGGCTGCTCTAGAATGATGTTGGCTGCTAACAGACTGGGATGATGTCCACAGAAACCAATTTTCCTCTTTCAAGTGGCCTCCTCCCCAGAAGGAGAGTGAGGGTTCTGATCTGTCTTGGTGCCAGTGGTCTCCACGTTGGCATCGACCCGGGAATCTCAGTACTGCAGCATCAACGCCCAGGTGGGACAACACTCGAGCTCTGAACCGTTAACACAGCCACTGTTCTGGGAGCCTGAGGTACCATGCCCATGGGGGGCATCCTTGTTTAGATATGATCTGTTTTTCTTTCTCAAAATGTATTGAGGCATAACTTACACAGTAAAACGCACCAACCATAAAGGTATAGCTCGGTGAAGTGCTACTTACGTGCTCCCCAGATAAACCAGAACATTTCCAGCCTCCTAGAAAGTTCCTAGCTGGTGACCTGCAGAGGGGCCACTCCCTGACACCTCCATCAAACAATTTTGTCAGTTCTTGGACTTGATAGAAATGGAATCATATCTTATGTGCTTTTCTGTTTCTGCTTTATTTTGTTCAACTTAAAAGTCTGTTAAATTTAGTCAGATTGTTGTTGAGTTTATCAATAACCTCATTTTGTTGCTGAGTACGAGTCCATTGTCTGAACACAACGTGTCTGTTTATTCCTTTTCCTGTTCGTGGGCATTTGGCTGTTTTCCAGTTTTATGCTTTTTATGAATAAAGGTGCTGTGAACACCATCATACATGTCTTTTGGTGGACATACGTGTCTTTTTTTTTCTTGAGACAGAGTCTCACTATGTCGCCCTGGGTAGAGTGCTGTGGGTATCACAGCTCACAGCAACCTCCAACTCTTGGGCTTAAGCGATTCTATTGCGATGGGAGGCAGACTCCTGGAGAGCTCGGTGCCCCTGGGTGGGCCTGACAGACAGGCACCAGAACCTGTCACCACAGGTCACACCAAGGTGGCTAGACCTTCTATCTTCCCCACTGCAGGTGGCAGAAATGACAGCTTTGAGGGCTGCGTGGGAATGAGGCTTTCAAATGAAGGTGCAAAGGCAGAATTTCATGAAGTGCGGTCTGCGGGGTGCTCTGCATCACGTCACACGTGGTCTACACTGCACTCAGTATAATGTGAGCAGCCATCCTGCAGGTGTGGCGAGGGCAGAGCCCGACCCTGAGTCAGGGCTCACCACTGTTACCATCGCGATAGAGCCTCGGCCACAGGAAGTGCTCAAAACACGTCTGCTGTGTGAAAGAACAAGTCAGTTGCTGCCTGACCTGTGCCTGCACTGGGATTCATGCATGTGACAAATTCAGGTTTTGTCCTCTCCAGGCCCCCCTGAGAAAATGCAGACACCATGATTCGTCCAACACCCACCCCCAAGAGGGCCAAGAGTGGCCAGGTGGGCATTCCGACTACCACGGTGTGGTGCAGGCCCGGCATATCCTCGGACTGCTCTGTGGACCCAGGACAGCCTGAGAGGCTGACTCTGAACCTGTTGCCCGTCACTCTCACCCCAGTAAATGCCGGACCAAAGGGCTTTCACCAAGAGCAAAGGGAAGAGGAGCTCGCACAAACAAGTTCAGCAAACGACCCACTCACCCGGCTTCCTGTGAACCCTGGGAACCCTATAATTCCAGGGGGGCCACTCAGCCCAGGCAATCCTGGCAGGCCGGGCACGCCAGGGACTCCGATATCACCTTTGGCTCCTTTGATGTAGCCAGGCCTCCCGGGTAGCCCCGGGATTCCTGACAGCCCAGGGATCCCCGGCATTCCTTGGATACCTGTGGGGAGACCCAGGTGTGTGATGCTGGTGAGGATAGAGCCCCTCCCTTCCCCACATTTGCAATGTATCAGTCCATTTGCATTTTGCAGGTCCAAGTGCCATTAACCTTAGAAAAGGAAAGCAAAGGTACTCTGGCATTAGAGGAGAACTATGAGCCCCGCTGTGGAGATGCCAGCATGCCCAGAGACCAGAAACCTAAGTCAAGACTGGCAAAGTGCAGGGGTGTCTCTGGAGAGTGGCAGGCGTGCAGCAGGGGCTCAGCGGCCTGACTCTCACCTTTCAGCCCCAGGTAGCCTTTCAGCCCCATGGGCCCTTCATCTCCTTTCTCCCCCTTTATGTCTTTCATTCCTGGCAAGATGATGGGAGGTGGTCCTCGGGGGCCGGGCTCCCCTCGGCTGCCTGGAAAGGAACAGACACACGTGCTATGATCTCAAGGCTCACCCCCAGCGGGGTGCACCCACACACACCCTGTTCCCTTACTGCTGAACACCCCTGCTGTGGCCACCTCACACTTCCGGCTGTCTCCGTTTGGGCTATAATAAATAATGCCACTGTGAACATCCCTGCACAGTTTTCTCTGGATGTGTTTTCAATTACCGTCACTTAGGAGTAGAATTTCTGGGTAGCTCTAGGTTTAATTTGTTTTTTTTTTTAAGAGACAGAGTCTCACTTTATTGCCCACAGTAGAGTGCTGTGGCGTCACAGCTCACAGCAACCTCCAGCTCTTGGGCTTAGTCGATTCTCCTGCCTTAGCCTCCTGAGTAGCTGGGACTACAGGCGCCTGCCACAACGCCTGGCTATTTTTTTGTTGCAGTTTGGATTCTAGAAACTATCATTACTAATAGCGAGTGTGTCGATGATGTGGAGGCAGGGAGACCCTCATGCATTTCCTCACTGGCTGCACCATTTTACATCCCCTGCAGTGTGTGAGGGTCTGCACATCCTGTGTGCAGGTGTCTGAACAGAAGAACGTGGCCTGTTAGTACTGAGCTCAGTGAACAAGGCGCCCACGTTCTGGGTGTCCGGCTACCTGCCCACGTCAGGGTGGGGGACCTGCCTCCTTCCCGGGTAATGATCTCTGTGGTGTGGCCTTAGCTCCCTCTGCCCCAGAATGCTGTGTCCTCCCGAGCCGGGTGGCTCCCTTCTCTCGAAATTCACCTGCCTGTCACTTGCCCCCTCTTCATGCTTACAGTGGCTTAGTCATAGTGCAATATGATTTCTATCACACATCTAATTCTTAACTGCTGTAGTCATTTCTATTCTCAAGAGTTCCTTTGGGTACTATTCCCCTATAACAGTGTATTAGAACGGGGATGAAGCCTTTGAGGTTTGGTTTATTGGTTTGTTTTTTAATATGTATAGCAGCTTCCAGTTTGGGGTCTCCTGGATTGCTGGATTCTTCAGGATCTGTTCTGAGCAGTGTTGATGCGCCATGGAAGTGGTTGTCGACCCACATACCTTTTACCCTTGGCTCGCCAGCCATGAAAACAGCTGTTGATCCCACATGGGGACCCCGGAGGGCATACCTTTAACACCTGGCTCGCCAGCCAGACCCTTCAGACCGGGAACTCCAAAAAATCCAGGCTCCCCTTTGCTTCCTGGAAACCCAGATCTTCCTTTGAGCCCAGGCATGCCTTGGAAACCATCCATCCCAGGGGAGCCTCTGTCTCCTTCAGAGGAAAGAGAAAAGCACTGGTGAAGTGTGAGTCACACCCAGGAGGCCCTGCACTCACCCAGGCCAATCCATCTCGGCAGGGCAAGTGGCTTGAGAAGATGCTAAGATTTCCAGGGACACCATCTGCAAGTGACCTTATCTGATGGCCTCTGCTGTCTTCCAACTGGACATAAAGGAAACACACGGAGGTCAGGCAGAAAGACCAGGAGAGAAATCTGAAGGTGATGGAGGGGTGTGGGCCCCACTGAAGAGCTAGAGAGGAACATGGGGCAGGAGGGCAGTGTGGACACGGCCCCCAGAGTGGGAATCTGACCAGCAAGTGGGGAAACACAAGAAGCTGAGTGTAAAGTGTTTATGGGACCGTCTCATCCTAAGGAGCCACTACCTCAGAGCAACCTGCAACAACACCTGAGGTGAAACTTTTTGATTAAAAAGAAACATAATTTTAAGCAAAAATGTTTATTTTGTAGTATCTTGATAAAACATACACAAGGTGCCAAAAAATGTATTTAAGAAAGGTAAAAACTTCATTGAAATTGTAATACTCAAGCACGCATAGGGAACAAAAGATGAACACAAGTCATGTCGAGCATTTCTGGTAATTGCGGAAGTCAAACATGACTTGAGTATTACAAATTTAATACAGCTTATTCCTTTCTTAAAACGTGTATGCTTTCTTTTTTTTTTTTTTTTTTTTTTGCACCCTCTGAATGTAACAAGTACAACTCCAGCCACATTCACGGCCGAGGGTGCTGCCTCTAGTTTGCCCAGTGCTTGGGCATTTCTGTCTTGCTTTGGTCTGTATTCACCACACAGCTTCCAGGTCTGAGTCCAGCCTCCTGAGTGGGCCTCTCCACAAGTGTCCCTGT
Organism: Loris lydekkerianus; assembly: GCA_963574355.1. Taxonomy (NCBI): domain Eukaryota; kingdom Metazoa; phylum Chordata; class Mammalia; order Primates; family Lorisidae; genus Loris; species Loris lydekkerianus. The sequence goes on along the minus strand of CAUYPK010126793.1, from coordinate 13,196 downwards.
ACAGAGACGAGCTGTCCCCACGCAGGAACAGTCTGTCTTGGTGGATCAATGAAGTGTGTTTTTGAGGCACACAGGTCCCACATGTATGTACACGGTGTCACCACCCCTCCTGGGTGAGCAGCAAACTGAGCCGCACCCTGGTGGCCCAGGGAGATGCCCCACAGAGCTGTTCCCAGCCAGCCTGCCTCACCCCGACACCCGACCAGTGGCTCCCTGGTCGCGCCGCACACTTGCCTTTCAGCCCAGGGGTGCCAGGCATTCCGACCATCCCCTTGAACCCTGGGCTTCCCGGGTGGCCTCGCTCTCCAGGCAGCCCAGCCTCGCCTCTGTCACCAGAGACTCCTTTCATGCCCACGGGGCCGGGGACGCCTGTGTCCCCGGGCTCCCCTCGGTCTCCAGGAAGACCTGCCAGGAAGGAGGTAGCAAATCAGAAGACAGACAAACACACAGAAAAAGGCTCTTCAGGTGCTTGTCAGGCATCCACTTTTCAACAGGAAAACCTTCTGGGAAGGGATATGGAAACTGCCCCCACAGGGGGCTCTCAGTGTGGGTACAGGAGTGGAGATCCCACAGGGCTGGCCTTCCGGACAGGCCGAGCCACTCCACGGCCAGGCCACTGTGACTCTGTCCACGCCAGCCTCTCATCTTGCCCTTGGAAGCTGAGGGAGAGCTGTCCTGGGTGCTGAGGGGCAGGGAGGGGGCCCCCAGTTCAGTCAAGAGCCTGCCTGTGACTCCTGGCTATTCCTGGCTCCAGCCGAGGGTCAGTTCTGGGGGAGGCCCCAGCTCCCACTTGGCTGCTGCTGCCCCCTCTGGCCTCTCGCTTCTACCTCAATCTCGTTCTTGTTGGACTTCATGGCCCCCAGCCCACCACTGCCCTCCAGGCTCCCTTCTTGGTCAGCTGCCTGCCAGCTTCCCCCAATCCTTTCTTCTCTGTTAAAAATACGGAGCAGCCCCCTTTGCCGAGGGTGCTACCTCCTCAGCTTGGCATTTAGTGCTCCCTAAACTACGGCCCGATCTTGCTGTCAGGACTACCACTGTCCTCCTCAAATGAAGCCCCCTCCCTAGCTGGCTTGAGGGACCAGGGCTCCAAGGAGGCATGTCTGAAAGCCCCCGGCCCTGTTCCAGTCCCGTCCCCTCCCCGTCCACCTGGCCTCCTCAGACACTGGGTCATCCCCTTCCGCTCCCCTGCTGTCCTGCCCTGAACCTTTTCAAGTGTGATTCTTTCCTCAGCTAAAGTGTGGGCACCTTTAGGATGAGGCTTTCCCGGGTCTTTTACGCACTACACAACGGCTTGTGTTCATATGCACTTTTTGGGAGCGGGCAAGGACTTGCAAATAGAGAAACGGAGGTCCCAGTCTCCAGCCAGGGTCTGCGGCCCTGTGTGGCCAGCATGGCGCCTGGGGATCTGGCCTCAGCCCCGTCTAGCTCTTGCATTTGGACCCAGGTGATGCCCCGCCTGGTGAAGGCCCATGGGCATAGACGTTACTGGTTGATGTTTGGGCAGCGTGTGTCATGAGGGTTTCCTAGCAGAGATGTCGCCTGACTGTGGCAGTCCAGAGAACTAAGACTGGGGGCTCTTAAGCAGTATAGGGACAATTATGTCTTTCTCAGGGCTAAAGTGTCCTTCGGTGACATGACAGCGATGGCAGGAGACACTTCTATAAGAAAGTGTTCTTAGCAGGCAAAACTAAAAGCAAAACTGTACTTAGAGTTTCCCCAGCCCAGCAGATGCGAGAGTCTGGGGCCGAGGTTCTGCCTGGCGCAGGTGGGCTCAGCAGCCCTGGCAGGCAGCAGGCAGTGCCCCCCGTGCCCTCGTGGCCTCTGTGAGGTGGCCACCCCCAGCGGCTCCTACGGCTGCCGCTCTCCAGCTGTGGCTCCTCCCGCTCCCTCTGCCCACCTGCCCCAGGCTTTCCCAAGCACCGTCTTCCTTTGCTCCCTGCTAGTGCTCTTTCAGGAAACGATTTCTCCTCTCCAAATCAGAGCAGTGATTTGGAACTTCTGCAGTAGGAATTTCTCTCATTTCGCCTAATCCCCAGCATATCTAAAGGACACAAAGCCGTCTGCGGGAGCCCCAGTGCCCAGGGCCAGGTGCTACAGTTCACTGTCGGTACGTGAGGATCCCCAGGGTTGGGGGCTGGAGTCTCACCTCCGAAGCCTGGGGCACCTGGCAGCCCCAAGGGCCCCTCTTGGCCAGGAAGTCCAGGGAATCCATGTTGTCCTGGAGGCCCAGGCAGTCCTGGCTGGCCAGAAGGTCCAGGGAAGCCCAGCTGGCCCTTCAGTCCTGGCATTCCCGGCATCCCCTGGCTCCCTGCAGGCATCAGAGATAAGAGTGGGGGGCTGAGTCTTCCCTGCTCAGTGCAGACATCAATCTCCACACACCTGTTCTACAAATATGGTGCTTCTTATATATCAAATCATCACATTGTATCCCATAAATGTATATAGTTATGATTTCGATTAAAAATTAAATTTAAAAAATGGTTCTTAATGCTTCTGGATTGTGGAAAATCTGGAAAATACAGAGAAGCCAGAAGAATAACATCAAAGTAACGTGCACCGTCCCCCGGGGATAGTAACCAGCATCTCGGTGCCATCCCTTCCTGTAAATACATCTAGAAACAAGTATCTGAAGACCATAAAGTGGTGAGTACGATTTCAGTCTAGCTGTACTCACTGGACATTGTATTTTTAGTATTTGCCATTTAGAAGTGTTTGCTGCAAACCCGTAAAAGGATGGCAGGAACACCCCCTCATCGGCACACTGAGTGTGCCCCACACCCCCTTTCCTCTCTACTGCAGAGAGGCTGTGGGGAGCAGTTCTGGGGAGGGCGATGGCCGGGCGCTGCCATTCCAGTGGCCGCCCTGCAAACCCGGGCAGCAGGGCACTCTGACCCCTCAGTTTTTGGTAGGGATCGTTTCTTGGAGCTGAATATTTCAGATCAGTTTCCATTTATGGAACATTTGTTTAAAAGGGAACAAATCCTAACAATTAGCTTCCTTCAGTTAAACAGCTGTCTGTGGCCCTGTGAAACTGTGTTATTAGGAGGAACGCCGGCCGTGCCTTCCTAATCCACCCTGCAGCCAGCCTGTAGCCATGTGCGCACTGCTCCCATGGTGATACCAGTGGTGAACTGCATGGAAACTGAAACAGCTCCTTGGAGCTTTGATGCTTTGAAAACTAGGAGTTTTATCAAACCAAATGTCCTGCCTGAGCAAGGCATAGGAAACTCATGACACAGGGGACATTGGTCATGGTGAAACCTCCACGAAAAGGAGAAAAGCACCACAAGGAAACCTCCTGCCACTTTCTGTTTTCAAGCTTAAACATTTTGAAGTCTGTAGGAAATTAAGTTTTAAAAACATCTTCCAGACTCAGTGCCCATAGCGCAGGGGTTACAGCACTAGCCACATATACCAAGGCTGGTGGGTTCGAATCTGGCCCAGTCCAGCTAAACAACAATGACAACTGCAACCAAAAAATAGAGGGGCATTCTGGCAGGTGCCTGTAGTCCCAGTTTCTCAGGAGGCTGAGGCAAGAGAATCACTTAAGACCAGGAGTTTGAGGTTGCTGTGAACTGTGATGTCATGGCACTCTACTGAGGGTGACAAAGTGAGACTCTGTCTTGAAAAAATGAAAAAAATAAAAATAAAATCATCTTCCAGAAGAACCCACATGTAACAGATCTTGGGGTGGTATTCGCACGGTTGGGTGGCAGAGCAGATGGGCGGTGGACACACTGAGACACCTGTGTGCGTTCTGCCTGCCTCCATGAGCAAATCCAAGTGCCACCAGGAAGGGTGATGTGGGGGCACAGCTCAGTCCCCACAGAGGTCGCTGGTCTGCACCTTATGCCCAGGAATGATGTGGATGGCCTGGCACGAGGGTGCCCCTGTTGGCCATTTACCCAACATCCTGCACCACCCGGCACCTCTCTCCCCTGGTGTGGGACTCACCTCGGAATCCTGGATGCCCTCTGTCTCCAGGGAGGCCTTTCAGCCCAGGGTGTCCGGGCAGTCCTGCGTCTCCTCGAGACCCGGGTTGGGCTCCCAGGACTTCCCCAGGAAGGCCTCTATCCCCTGGGGGCCCAGCCGGCCCTGGCAGACCAATGGGACCTGGAGATCCATCTGGGCCAGGAAGGCCCACTGTGCCTTTGGACCCTCGGGTTCCCACGAACCCTAGAAGGAGACACAAACAAAATGTCCTCAAAGCACAAGACAGCATGACGCTGTTCTGAGAGAAGAGCTGGGAAGACGCCAGACAGAGCCCGGACTGCGTTCGCTGGACTCACGGCTGTCGCTGCTGCTCACCTTGGAGCCCACACCTCTCATCCCGAAAAGCGGGCTCTTTTGTCAGTGAACTTGCTTCCACCTCCCTCTGGTGCCTGGCCTCTCACCCTCAAACTAGCTAACGTGGACAAGGCCTCAGGGATCGACTGCTCCTGGCACGTATCTCTGTAATTCGTGGGCTCCGTGTTTTGTACATCATGCCCAAAGAGCAGCTTTGACTGGCCGTGCAGAGGTGCAGAGCTGCGTGGCCAGTGGAGTCCCAGGGGGCGGAAAAGACACACCTGCCTCCCTGGAACGTGGTGCTGGGCCAACCCCAGATCATCCGTCAGTTTGAAACTCTTCAAAAAGGAGTTGACACCCTCTGTCTATTCGCTGAGAAAGTTGCCAAACCCCATGCGTGGGCACAGAGACTTTCACTGTCACCTGCCTTTCCTCAGTCAAATCATCTCAAGCCTCTCCCCTCTGAGGACTGACCCCAGTGCTGACAGTCACATGGTGCTCAGAGGAAAGGGGTCTGAGCTCAGGTCACAGCCCCTGGGCTATGTGTGCTGCAGCAGGGGGCCCTGCGGTGGGAGAGCCATGCTCAGGCTGATTCTGTGGGGACCCATCAAAGATGCAGAAGGCCTAGCACCCTGTGCCTGTGCACTCTGTGAGGTCCACTGGGTCCTGTCTCAGAGAGAGTGACATGCTGTCCTTGGATGTTTAATGCCAACCATTAAAGGAAAATGTTTCTGCAACACCTCTTGGTTTACTAAAAGATTTGTAGGTATTTCTGCAAAACTAGCAGAGTATTAATGATGAAAAGTTAAGAATTTTTAATTTTCCAAGAACAAACACAAAATCATCAGCAGGCATGTGTTGAAACTGCTTCTAAATGTTGGGAGGCGCCCAGTCAGCTGCTTCCTGAGCAGCTGCTTTGGGCTCAATGGGGGTCCCATCCTGACTTACCTGGGGGTCCTGGGAACCCTTCACGACCTGGATCTCCTGGGAAACCCTTGAGTCCGGGTGCTCCATCAGCTCCTGGGAATCCTGGTATCCCTCTGAGGCCTTTGGCACCTAAAAACCCAGATAAACCACAGACACGTCAGATCCTGGGAGGAAGAGAGGGCCGTGGTCACATTTGGTACCTGACTTAATGTGGTGTCTCAGGAGGAGAGAGGGGAAGGCCAGGCCTGCACCACACATCCGACTTACAGAGGCTTTTCCCTGGCTCCAAACCCAGCTCACAGACTCAGCCTTGAGTAGAAGACTATCTCCACCGTTCAGACTCTGCAGCATTCTAGCTAAGGGCTTGGGGTCTGGAGGCAGAGTGCCTGGCTGGGAATTTGTCTCAACCTGTTCTGTGTGACCTTGGACAAGTTTCTAAACCTCCCTGTGCCTCAGTTTCCTCATCTGTAAGATGGGGAGAATGGCAAATCTACTTTGCGGGGCATTGTGATGAACAAATACAAGAACTCTTGTCAAACATTTGCATAGGGCTGGGCACAGCGCAAGCTGCCTGGCGCTGGTACAGGTACAGGGCTGCCATCACCACCGAGGTCAGAAAGTTGCTTGAGCTCCCTGCTTTTCATCCATGTTCCCAGTTTTCCTTCAGGAAAGGGATGCCGTGTGGCACAAACCCACCCTTTCCTCAGTGAAGTAACAATGTCATTTCCAAATGAGGTGACTGGGCCACACGTTAGGGCGGTGGTTTGCTCTGCTGGCTGAGTCCTGCACAACCCTGGACACCGACTGGGAATGTGTGCCCAGCAGGTCACATAACGACGTGGGTCCTAAGATGGGGCTCACCCAGGGACCTGGCTCAGGAAGCATAAGCCAGGGGGCAAAGGGGAGCCTGAGAGCAGGGGTAGGGCTCTGCCACAAACATGTCTGTCCAGCTCAGTCAGGAGGGAAAACGACAGCACCTGAGATGGGCCACAGGGATGGCACACACAGAGACGGACCATGGGGATGGTACACACCAAGACGGACCCTGGGGATGGCGCACATGGATGGAGCATAGCTTCCTGCCCCGCTAACAGGCAGGGTCGCTCAGGGATAAAACCATCCAGAGACTGTTCTCTCCCTGGGCAATTAGACGCTCTCACGTAGACCCTGGCACTTGCCTGGGGGAGTGCATTGGAAGCTGTCGCCCCAGGCTGCTGTCTCTAGCTGACCAGACTTCTCTAAGGCTGGGACAGCACTGACCATGGGACAGGGGTGGGGCAGATTCACATCGCTAGGATATGTGTGTTGAGAATGGCAATATCTGCATCAATCTACAAATGTGCAGGTCAGAGTAAGGGCGTTATACAGGAAGCCCAAGGTGCATGCAAATCCATGGAGCTGGACGGAGTGAGACAGAGGGAACGGTTGAGCTCAGCTCAAAGCTAGTTCCTGAAAGGAAACTCCAGCTGGGCCTTGGAGGGTTTTAGCTAAAACTGCACACAGGAAACCGAATGCCAGACCTGCCTGAGAAATTGAGACACCTCAGGGTGACAGGTGTGTCAGTGGCTCATGAGCAGCATGTCTGGGCAGCCGGCAGGTTGCTACCTTACAGCTGCTCTTAGTGTCAGACCGTCTCCATGACACACCCGGGGATCTGGTTTTAGGATCTAAGAATCGGCAGCAGCATCTGCATTGGGGAATGGGGTGGTGAGGACAAGTAAGTGGGGAAAACTGAGATTCTTTTTTTTTTGAGACCGAGTCTCATTATGTTGTCCTCGGTAGAGTGCCGTGGTGTCACAGCTCATAGCACCCTCAACTCTTGGGTTTAGGCGATTCTCCTGCCTCAGCCTCCCAAGTAGCTGGGACTACAGGTGCCCACCACAATGCCTGGCTATTTTTTTGCTGCAGTTGTCATTGTTGTTTAGCTGGCCTGGGCTGGGTTCGAACCCACCGGCCTCAGTGCATGTGGCTGGCCCTGTAGCCACTGTGCTACAGGCGCTGAGCCAGAAAACTTAGATTCTACAGCAAAATGCGGGCAGCTGTGCCAGGTCTGCACATAATTGGACCGTTTTCACAAATTTAGAAAGTCTTTGGAATGTTGCCAGGACTTGCACCCAGAGTTGAGCAGAAATCACAGAAGCCGAGGACCTTGAGGGGCCATTTACTGAATCACCACAGTTGTGAACATGGGCTTCAGGCACTCCGTGCTAGGAGTGGCTGTTCATGGTCATTACCCACGGCAGCGCCTGGCCGAAGCGCACACCCATGTCCAGGGCTGCTGCACAGATTAGCTTCAACTTGACAGAAGGAGGGGGAGCAGGCTAATTCCACCTTGCTAACATCAAAAGAACAGTGCTTTCCCCATCTCATTATAGGCTCAGTGCACACGTGAGCGATTACTTAATCACATCATGGACTAAGCCTTAGTCTCTACCAGTAATACCACAGCCACGATCTCATTAAGACCTCGTTGTCCCCTCAGCCTGTGGTCTCCTTAGCACAGGAGATCTTATTAGCCCTCCACCTCAGGAAGCTTCGCATCAGAAAAACGTAGCCAGCAAAAGCCTCAGCCCTCACATCCAGTGTGTTTGATGTATACTTGGGGCTTGGCTTCCACACACTGGCTGCGGAAAATGATCCCACTATGGGCCCTGAGCCCCAAGTCTCCCCACACACAGCTGTCACTGTCCACCAACGGACAGGAGCAGAGGCCATGAGGACACTGACATGCGGAAGATACACTCTCAGGCCTCAGGGCACAAATGGCACCCATGCACTTTGTCCGGTTGTTCCCAGATCCTGCACCTGCTGTGCTCCCGGAAGATGCCCTTAAGGTTGCAGGACACAGGGTAAGTCAGTCAACTCTCCTGCCCTGCTTGCACAGGCTGCTTGCACAACCCTGGTTTATCACTTTACAGTGCATGTAGGGCCTCGGTGGGTCACAGGAAGTACTGGGGGCCTCACATGGGAAGCAGGAAGAATCTAGAACGTCTGCACTATTCCTTATTCCTCCTGCCCAGGCGAGGACTGAGCCCAGGAGGCCTCGCCTCTCACACTGCATTACCCTACAGCCTCCTTGGCAGGGGGACCGAGGCCCTTCCCCAGGCCCCACATAGGCTGAGGAGGAGGAGGAATTCAAGAGGGCCACCCACGGAGCGGAGTTCCTACTGCTCCAGTCTGAGAACCTGCCTTCAGGGCAAGGCTGCCTGCGCTGGCCTGACTCTCCCATCAGCTCTTACCTGGAGGGGTCCCCCACGTCCAGCACTAGAACACAGCTCCCTAGATACCAGAGACCGTTTCTAGCCCCGTCTACTTCTGTGTCCTGTCCATCAAAACCCCAAAGAAAGATCCCTTTCCTGCAGGCTCTTCTCATGTATCCTGGGTACAGAGCCATCAAATGAAAACACGTCACACATCCCCTCTCTAGCCACAAAGAAGAGGCATCAGTCTCTGCCGCTGTGGGTGCCCCAGAGCCCCAGGGCTGGATTTTCTCTCCTAGCCTGGGCTCCCTAAGTGTCAGTCTCCTCCATTTGCAGCAGTGAGAGAGTCTACTCCCTCCTAGAGACAGGGTGCGGGGATACTGGACATGGCCACACTGGGGTGGGGGAGGCAGAATGCTGGGACACTGGACACGGCCACACTGGGGTGGGGGAGGCAGGGCGCTGGGACGCTGGACACGGCCACACTGGGGTGGGGGAGGCAGGGCGCTGGGACACTGGACACGGCCACACTGGGGTGGGGGAGGCAGGGTGCTGGGACACTGGACACGGCCACACTAGGGTGGGGGAGGCAGGGTGCTGGGACGCTGGACACGGCCACACTGGGGTGGGGGAGGCAGAGTGCTGGGACGCTGGACACGGCCACACTGGGGTGGGGGAAGCAGGGTGCTGGGACGCTGGACATGGCCACACTGGGGTGGGGGAGGCAGGGCGCTGGGATGCTGGACATGGCCACACTGGGGTGGGGGAGGCAGGGCGCTGGGATGCTGGACACGGCCACACTGGAGGGCAGGACCAGAGGAAGGGTGGACAAAGAGCAAAACGTAGGGTGGGAGTGCTGGGAAGGCTGGGCACGCTCCAGTTTTCCCTGAGTTACCTGTGGGGCCTGAGGGTCCTGGCAGGCCTGGCAGTCCCTTGGGCCCTCCAATGCAACCTGGGGAGAGAGGAGAAAGGATGAGCTGGGCCGTCTTCAACACTGAGTCTACGGCCTTGGGGACTACCCAGGTCAAAAACAGCAGCCATGCAAACCGACTACCATCTTACGACCAGAGTAACTTAGTGATTTAATTAATCTAGGTTCAGATAAAAGTTTAATTTCACTGTGTAATGAAATCAGACTATTAACTTGAAATGCAAATTAAGTCTGGCTAAGTCTGGCTGAACAGAAACTACTCTGCAGTGAGGAACGGCTCACTTCCTTGTGCAGGGCGCTAGCCTCAGGGCGCTCCGGCCCAACTGGATCCTCCGCTGTTAGTGTGGATGTCTCTCTCTCGTCTGCAAGTGTCAGGGATGCAGACAGCTTGTGGTTTCAAAAGGAATTCGCCTTCTCCTTTGTGACTCTGAATACTTCCGGAATAAACCATGGCACCCACCTGCCTGCCTTGAGCAGCACAAGGTGCGTCTGGTGGCCTGGCTGGGAGCAGGGACATTTTGGCAGGGCCACTTTGTCACCTGGCTGTCTGCGATTCCTGGAGGCCGGTCCTGCCTGCCAGGCTCTGCCCTCTGTGGCCTCTGGCTTAGGCGTATCTCCCTCCATCCCTCCCAGGAGGTTACCCGTGAAGTGTGCACCAGACCAATCTGCTAGCAGAAATCAAGTGTGGCTCATTCCCTCCAGGTTGCAGCTGTGAATTTAGAGCATTCCTTAAGGAGCAGTTGGAGCAGCTGGTCTACTATGTACAGTGCTGTGGCCATGCTGCCTTTAGGAGCCCATGGAAGGTCCTGGCCCCCTGACGTCCTCACCCCTACCCCATGGCTCTCAGTTGCCCATGGCCTGGACCCGCCATGGATCTTGGCGTGGCTCAGAATGGCTGTACACTCAAGCCCTCAGGTGCTGGGAACACAGCCAGGGCATGATTTCCTCAGAGCCTGAGCCCCCATTCCCTACTGGGTGTGAATCCTAACATGGCTGGAAGCTCTTGGCCCATCCCATCTTCTAGCCCAGCATCACTGGTTTGGAGATCCCACACCACCTGGCTGGAATGCCTCCTGTAGACATCTCCGTGACAGGCCGTGACAGGTGCCACCACCGCATACGCTTCCTCCTGACCCTGCAGGCCCTTCCCCTTTGTGCTGCCCCGGGCCCACAGCTCTCACGGCCCCCTACTTACCACCTGCCGAGGCCCAGGACATCCCTGCCCTGGACTCCAGGCCACCTGTTCACAGGCTTCCTCCTCCCCACTGCGGCCCAGAGGGCTCTGGCTGGGTCACCATTCCCATGCTCATAGTGCTGCCACCCGTTCCTGGTGTGTGTCCAGCCCTCCCACCCCCCTTCTCAGCTGTTTAGGGCAGCTCCCCTGGGGCCAGTTCTCACCCTGTCCCGAGACCCTCTCTGCCCTTCCCTGGACCTGCATGCTCTGTCCCCAACCTGCTTAATGCAAAGCAGTCCTCTGGGGCCGCTGGCACCCCGCCTCCCTCCCCCCACCAAATGGGGCATTTCCAAGATCTCTGGCTTTGTCTGTTTCCTACATCAGAGGGTGTGAGCTGAGCAGGCCAGGATCTTGAGAAGGAAGGAAGCTGGACAATTTCCAGAGGGGCCTGGTCTCCAGACAGCTCTGAGCCCTCTAAAGCTACCTGGTCTTCCCCACAGTACCTGGCTGGACGGTCTCTTGTCCATCCTGTCCAATGGGCCTTTTCACACCAGTGTCACAATCTGGGGGAGACACAATGGAAGAGTGAGGCGGAACAACAGAGAGCTGCTGGCTTAACCCTGGGGCATGCATGTGCGCCTGTGGTGGGAGGGCTGGATGTGGGCAGGAGCTGCTGCGCAAAGGCTCCGCCGCTTCCACCATGGGGGAGAAACTCCACACTCCAGCTGCTGGGAGGAGCGGGTGGGCAATCATCTGTGCAGGGGAACAGGACGTCCTCACCGGAGCCCACGGGGGGAATCTGTGCGCTAGCAGAGGAGTAGGGGATGTGGGAGCCCCAGGCTCTGTCTCAGAAGCAGAATGGGAGAATTCCTTTGTACCTATTTGTCCCGGGGTGCCGGGGGGCCCAGGAGGTCCCAGGAAACCTGGTGGCCCTGGTAATCCAGCGTCTCCAGGGAAGCCGCGTTCGCCTTTGGGGCCCGGTAAGCCCAGTCCTGGAGGCCCCACGTCTCCGGGAAGGCCCTTGGTCCCAGGTGCTCCTGGATAGCCCTGGTCCCCTGGAGGGCCTTTGATGCCATCACCCTGCATGAAAATTCAGTTTATCTCCTAAAACATGCAGAAATAGTGAAGAGAGCCACTGATTCCCAGCGTGTTTTCCCTGTTTTCCAGAATTCCATGCCATGGACACAGAACAAAAAGATAAGGAAGATTAAAAGGAACCCACTGTCATGGTCTAACCCAGTCATAGAGTTGGCACCCAAGGTCGCAGCAGGGGTGTGCGGCAGTGTCGACATGCGCCTGCATCTGAGCATTTATCTTTCTCTTCCCACCCACGGGCCGCCCTGCACCAGCCTGGACCTTCACTCATGGAAGGTTTCTGTAGAATAGTTAAGGTGAATGCTAAGGAGACTGGAGAAGGCACATAATTGTGCTGCTATAATTCAACATTGGTGACACACCTGCTAGTCACAGGGTGACCTGTGGTTAAAGGAAAGGAGGCTGATTTAGACAAGAGAGTGTCGCGTGCTCCCTGGAAACTGGAGGAGGAGACTGCAAGGTCAGAGAAGGAGAGGGGCTGTGGTTGTCCCCTGTCCTGTGAGAGAAAGTGCCACCCAGGTGGGTGACTGGGGAATAGGCTTGGCGATGGCTGTGCTGCCAACGAAGCCAAGGATGGGGTGCTGGCTCCCAGGAGCTGCTCTGGGTACAGAAAGAGGAGAGGCCTGCCAGCAGCTGGGCATGCAGGGCTATCTGACCCCATGCTAGGAGGTGCGCGCCTCTGGGACACTGATGGCCACACAAGCCACCACACAAGCAAGCTGCCGTGACAAGTCAAGGCTCATGCTCAGGACATCCACACACACCACCCACTCCAATGTGACTGATCTCCGTTAAGAAGGTGACACGAGGAGCCAGAGACAGACATGTGTGGCGGGAGACCATGTGAAGACACCGGGAGGACCTCATTACTGAGCCAGGAAGGCAGGGAGCAGCTGGGACAGAACCCCCAGCTTTGGGGGTAGGGGGTGCCAGCCCCATCGACACTTTGGTCTCACTCTCCCAGACAACTTTCTGCTGTGTAAGCTGCACACAACTGCCAGAACGTGATACAAAGAGCTGCCCTAGGCACAGGCTTGACAGCCACAGGTAGGAAGGAAAATATGACAGGGGAAAGGTGAGCAGCAGCCATGCGGAACCTCAATCAGAGACAGCATCAGGCTGCTGGGAGAAAGGGCTGCACACACAGGGTCTGGTCCCTGCTGGTCCTCGGCCCCAGCCTCTGTGGGGTCTCTGTAGGTCACTAGACAGGCTCTTGCTCAGTGCTGGTGTTTGTTGGAAAACTACCATTGTCTATTTCATAATTTATCCTAGATAGAGTCTCACCACTCATTGTACAAGAGTCTATTTTTGGGGGAGGCTCATTAGTGTTCCACCATGAGGAAAACCGCACATACTCGAGTATAAGCCGACCCGAGTATAAGCCGACCCGAGTATAAGCCGACCCCCTTAATTTTACCCTAAAACTGGGAAAACTTAGTGATTCGAGTATAAGCCGAGGTGGAAAATGCAGCAGCCACTGGTAAATTTCAAAAATAAAAATATATACCCAAAACAATTACAATAATTGAGGAATCAGTAGGTTAAATGCTTTTCAATATTTATTGCTAAAGAAAAACTGTAA
>CAUYPK010126791.1:0-43103 GCA_963574355.1 Loris lydekkerianus | reverse complement strand
GTTAAATAGTTCAGTGGAATACAGTTCAGTTCAGCCGCCTACCTCTTCAGCTCAGCCGTGACTTGTGGACTGAGCTGAAGCACCGCCCCCTCAAGCAGACGGCAGAAGATGACTGGAGACTACGTGCATTTGATTAGGTGCGCGTGCACCGAATCAAATAACCTGTATGACCTGAGTATAAGCCGAGTTCGGGTTTTTCGGCACAAATTTTTTGCCGAAGAAACTCGGCCTATACTCTAGTATATACGGTAACTAAGAAAATGCCAGGAAGACTATGTTAACTAGTGTGATGAAAATGTGTCAAATGGTCTATGAACCAATTGTATGGTGCCCCATGATCATATTAATGTACACAGCTATGATTTAATAAACAAAAAATAAAGGAAAAAAATAAAATGTCAAAAAAAAAAAATAAAATTGAGTACCTAGGATTCATGCTTCTCCAATCTTGTGATGTTTTACTAAGAATAATGTGTTCCACTTCCATCCAGGTTAATACAAAGGATGTAAAGTCTCCATTTTTTTAGTGGCTGAATAGTATTCCATGGTATACACATATACCATGTTAATCCATTCCTGGGTTGGTGGGCATTTAGGCTGGTTCCAAATTTTGGCAATTGTAAATTGAGCTGTGATAAACAGTCTAGTAGTGCAAGTGTCCTTATGGTTAAAGGATTTTTTTCCTTCTGGGTAGATGCCAGTAATGGGATTGCAGGATCAAAGGGGAGGTTTAGCTTGAGTTCTTTAAGGGTTCTCCATACTTCCTTCCCAAAAGATTGTATTAGTGTGCAGTCCCACCAGCAATGTGAAAGTGTTCCCTTCTCTCCACATCCACGCCAGCATCTGCAGTTTTGAGATTTTGTGATGTGAGCCATTCTCGCTGGGGTTAGATGGTGTCTCAGGGTAGTTTTGATTTGCATTTCTCTAATTGTTAGGGATGATGAGCATTTTTAAAATTCTATTATATTTCTTTGTTTCTTCCTGCCCTATGGCATTATGTGTTTTACTGTTTGGGAGGGCAAGTCACCCAAAATACTAAAATAATCATCTTTTCAGGCTTTTCTAATTTTTCATGCTGATTTTATTGTTCCAGATGAATTTTGGAGTCATGTCATCAAGGTTCACAAATTGGGACTTGTGATTGAGATTATTTCTACAAAATCATAAAAGTGGGTATTACAGAATATACCAGAATACCACAGTCAGTGGAGTCAGTATTTCTTCTTACTCTGGGTAAAACCCTGGAGGATTTTTTGTACAATTTTATAAAATTCACTCCTAAATATTTTTGTTTATTTTTATTCTTTCAAGAAGTATCTTTTCCCATTCTTTTCTATTTAGTTATTTTTGATGTGAAAAGTTAATGCCTTTTAGGTTTATTTTTAAATCCACTTCTCTTACTAAAACCTCTTATTCTTTTCTATAAGCTTTTCAGTTGATCCTTTTGAGTTTTTCAAGTATACAAGTATCTACAAATAATGATCGCTTTCCTATCTCTTTTTCATCATATACTACTTATTTTATTCTTCTCTGATTGCATCGAATAGCACTTACGGATACAGTGTTAAGTAACACATGGTGACAGTGAGCATTGCTGTTTTTTTTCCTTTCTCAAATGGGAAGAATTCTTCCTCAAGTGTTGTGCTGATCATTTTGTGGTGTGCTGGTGACCACAGTGTATTTGTGTGTGTGTGTGTGTGTGTGTGTGTGTGTGTGTGTGTGTGAGGTTTTCATTGGACTAAGCAAGAGTGCAGTAATTTATTTAGATTCTGTCTTCTTATTTGCTTAGGCATAGATGAGAAATTTGATGACATGCTTTTTTGGTTCACCGTATAATGTCTGTTCTTTAATTGAGTCATATAGTGTTTATTTTAAAAGGCTCTGTTCTGGGCGTGGACACTGTTAGGACGTGGTGTGTTATTTTAAAAAATTGTTTTTCTAGTTTCTATTCACTGTTTAGGACTTTTAAAAAAATTTCAGGTTAATATGAAGGTACAAACAACTAGGTTACAATGTTTGCATTTGTTGGGTAGAGTCCCTCTCATTCTTGTGTCCTGCACCCAAGAGGCGTGCCATATACCCTTTCCTTGTGCCCATTAAGTGGGAGCACACCCATCCCCCTTCCTCTTCCCCTGTGCCCCTCCCCTCAACTTGAATTGAATTGAGTTTTTCTCTGATGTGGGCATGTATTAGCTCATCCGCTGACTTCATATTAGTATTAATACAT
Source organism: Loris lydekkerianus (assembly GCA_963574355.1). Lineage (NCBI taxonomy): Eukaryota > Metazoa > Chordata > Mammalia > Primates > Lorisidae > Loris > Loris lydekkerianus. The sequence continues at coordinate 40,876 of CAUYPK010126791.1, read as the reverse complement.
TGGATACTTGCTTTCCCATTTTTGTGATGCTTTACAAAGAAGAATGTGTTTCAACTCTATTCATTCAGATTTTTGTTTATGCTCCTACGTTAGATTAATTTTGAACCCTTTTTTTCCTGGTCTTTGTGAGACTCTGGTATCAGTACTATACTGGCTTTGTTTAAAAAATAAAAGCTTGTCTGAATGAATCACCCAGGAACCCATCTAGGCCTGAATGTTTCTTTGAGGGAAGATTCTTTGACAAAGAGAGGATACTTTAAAAAAAAGAAAAAAAATAGAATGTGAGTAATTTTTTTTTTAATACTTCAATTTGGTGAGGGGAAATTCTTTTTGACTTTTTGTCAAATTAGATTTTTAAAATTATTAGAAAAATTGTACATAATCATAGAAAATTTGAAAGTTCTAAAAAGTGAAACAGGTTTAAAAGTTATTTTACTACTGTCTTTAACATATCGAGGAAAGATGGTTGTGCCCTGGAATCACACTGTTGGGGGCAGGAGCAGAGGTGTTATTACCGATTTTGGCATGAACAACTCTGAAGCTTATCCTTGAGAGGACCCCAGAGATCTGTGCTGCTCCCCAGCCGTGTCAGGGCTCAGCCCAGCAGCGGGGTGGGAAACAGGCCTCATAGTAGACCATGGAGGTTGATGGATGTATGATTGTATGAAACATCTTCTGGAGTGTGTGCCCAGAGACATTTGGGAGTCCTTAGTAGGTGGAGGTGCTAACTCAGCAACAGGACTGCAGCTGGTCCTATTGACCTCTCCTGTTAATGTGCTTCTACCTGTGTTCCTATAGAGTGGGAGCACGTGGATTACCCCTTGCTCTTTCCCTGTTGCCCCCTCCAATAGGTGCAGATTGGTGACACGCAGACCACGCTGTTGTAGGCATAAAGGCGGGGAAGCTAACTTCATGTGTGTCTGGGTGCTTAGCCAGCTGTCTCTGCACCAGTGATTGAAGCCTTGATCTTATTATATTTGGGCTTGTTTCTGAGCTTTTATCCGGTGATTTATTTCGATGATTAAAAAGAAAATATATTGGTTTTTAGCACCATAGTCACTTAGTTTGTTTGTTTCTTGGAAATCCTTCCTTATTTCACCAAATCTTGCTACATTTTCATCTTTATCCTCATCTCTTCAATGACTCTACACTGAGTCTTGGAGCCCTTGGCCTCTTTTTAGGCACCTTGAGTGGTTATATCACATTTTCTTCTGGATCTTGTAGTAGATTATTTTCAGAGGGATCCACCTCCAGCGTTCTTTGATGCTATTCTCCTTGTTTTGCAATATATAAAAAATAAGTCCTATCCCCCTTTATTCTTCTGTGAACAGGATGCAATCTACTAAGAAGTCATTTACTGAGAAACAGGAAGGGGCAGTTGCAGTCGATAAATGCTCTCTTGAGTTCTGTGGCTACTGGGCAGGTCGTGGGGTTAGACTTTAAGCAATTCCTCTGGCCTTGGTACCAGGCTACTTTTGATTTCTGTTCCTACGTGATGTACATTTTTTTAGGGTTGAGGGGAGTAAAAAGGAAAGCAACATGTACTAGAGTTTTCTACTTTTTGCCAGTTTTCTAGGATTTGCCCTTTCTCTGGCTCAGTAAAGTATAACCCTTATAAATCTGTAAACCCATGTGGTTCACATGACTTTGTGTTTTAGGAGCACAAAGTAATTAAGAGGGCATTTAATTATTTACTCATAGTGTCAAAGACTATTAATGGGAATCCAAATGTATATATTTTACAACCCTCTCTTTTCTCCTTTTCTTATTGCCCTTGCTCCAATTGTCAAGTCTTATAGATCAACTTAGGTTTTTGGCCTAAATTCTTTTCTTTTGTCTCCTGCCTCTCTAGTCCTCTCTCTTTCTCTATGGTCTCTTGATTCTGTATTAAAAAATCCCTCAAGAAGGACTGCTTGGTGTGGAGCCGGGGGAGTGGAGCTGGTGGATTCAGCAGCTAATGGCTGCATTCTGTTTGGTAAGAAGGGAAGGGAGGAAGTCAGCAAGAGACACTCATCTGTCACCTTCCCCATCAGAGTAGACAGATTATGGGATCAAAAGAGTCACTGAGGCCGAGCTCAGCCAGCAACGTGGCGGGTACAAATGAGAAGGCAACACTCCCTCGGGACCTGTGCATCCCCGTGTGGCTGACTGTGTGGAGAAGGGCCTGGAAGTCAGACCTCAGCCTCGTATCGGGGTGCCCCTTTGCAGGGCCCACGATGAAGAATCACATGGAGTGGCACCCGGGCTCAGAACTGTGCCTCCCTCCTCTTACAATGAGAGTGGAGCCTCTTAGAAATGCCAGGAAGCCATCTACTCCTCATCCTCTACCCACTGTGCACCCCCTTGGCCAGAGGCAGTGTCCTGAAACTAAAGGTCTGGTGATTCCCTGAACTAATTTATGAATGACCTGGCTGTGCTTAGGGCCACGTGGGAGACAACGAGATATGCAGACCCTCACGGGGTCGACAGCTTTGTAGAGCAGATGGATAGAAAATAAAGTCCCACCTACTCACGTGCTAATGCTTACTACATACGTGTGTGTGTGTAGACACACCTGTCAATACATATGAATAAAGTCCCAGCTACTCACATGCTCATGTTTACTACATATGTGGGTGTGTATGTAGACACACATGTCCCATTATATATGAATAGAGCCACATCTACTCATATGATCATGATTACTACATACATGGGTGTATATGTAGACACGCATGCCAATATATATGAATAAAGTCCCGTCTACGCACATGCTCATGCTTACTACATACATGGGTGTGTATGTAGACACACATGTCAATACATATGAATAAAGTCCTATCTACTCACCCGTTCATGCTTACTACATATGTGTGTGTAGACACACATGTCAATACATATGAATGAAGTCCCCATCTATTCACACGCTCATGCTTACTACATACATGGGTGTGTATGTCAACACACATGTCAATACATATGAATAAAGTCCCATCTACCCACATGCTCATGCTTACTGCATATGTGGGTGTGTATGTAGACACTTATGTCAATACATATGAATAAAGTCACATCTACTCACATGCCCATGCTTACTACATACGTGTGTGTAGACACACATGTCAATACATATGAATAAAGTCTCATCTACTCACATGCTCATGCTTACTACATACGTGGGTATGTGTGTAGACACAATCAATACATATGAATAAAGTACCATCTACTCACACACTCATGCTTACTACATATGTGGGTGTGTATGTAGACACACATGTCAATACATATGAATAAAGTCCCATCTACTCACACGCTCATGCTTACTATTACACATACGTGGGTGTGTATGTAGACACACATGTCAATATATATGAATAAAGTCCCATCTACTCACCCACTCATGCTTACTACATATGTGTGTGTATGTAGACACACATGTCAATGCATATGAATAAAGTCCCATCTACTCACCCAGTCATGCTTACTACATATGTGTGTGTGTATGTAGACACACATGTCAATACATATGAATAAAGTCCCATCTACTCACATGCTTATGCTTACTACATATGTGTGTGTATGTAGACACATGTCAATACATATGAATAAAGTCCCGTCTACTCATTTGCTCATGCTTACTACATATGTGTGTATAGACACACATGTCAATACATATGAATAAAGTTTCTTCTCACCCACTCATGCTTACTATATACGTGAGTGTGTATGTAGACACACATGTCAATACATATGAATAAAGTCCCATCTACCCACACGCTCATGCTTACTGCATATGTGGGTGTGTATGTAGACACACATGTCAATACATATGAATAAAGTCCCACCTACTCACATGCTCATGCTTACTACATATGTGGTTGTGTATGTAGACACACATGTTAATACATATGAATAAAGTCTCGTCTACTCACACGCTCATACTTACTACGTGTGTGTGTAGACACACACGTCAATACATATGAATAAAATCCCATCTACTCACACGCTCATGCTTACTACATACATGGGTGTGTATGTAGACACACATGTCAATACATATGAATAAAGTCCCATCTACTCATCTGCTCATGCTTACTACATATGTGTTTGTAGACACACATGTCAATACATATGAATAAAGTCCCATCTACCCACACGCTCATGCTTACTACATATGTGGGTGTGTATGTAGACACACATGTCAATACATGTGAATAAAGTCCCATCTACTCACACGCTCATGCTTACTACATATGTGGGTGTGTATGTAGACACACATGTCAATACATATGAATAAAGTCCCATCTACTCACATGCTCATGCTTACTACATATGTGGGTGTGTATGTAGACATACATGTCATTATATATGAATAAAGTCCCATCTACTCATATGTTCATGCTTACTACATACATGTGTGTGTATAGATACATAATGTCAATATGTATGAATATGAAACTGTGATGAAGGGGAACTCATCCTGACACAATGTATGTAGTTTGGGAATGAATTGGGACACCTGTCTTAGGCTTTCAGTGTGAGGAGCTATGGGAGAAAGATGCAGGTTCCCCCTAACTTTGAAACCCAGTCTGGTCTGGACTGTAGAGAGAGTGGACTATTAGCCGATGGTCTGTGGTCTGATTTTGGTTTTCTTTCACATGTGCTGGAGTCTAATGAAACCCAGTGCTTGGCACCCCTGAAATCTTAGAGCCCAGGTCTTCTTTCCAGGCTCAGGGGTAAAGCGGGGAGCCTGCTGCCACCTTGCCTCTCTTCCTCATGTCAGGGGAGTCTCCCCTTATGGCTGGAACATTCTCCTTGGTACCATATCCAGTGGAGGTGCTGTTCTCTTTCCTTTCCACTTGGCTACTTAAGGGCCCTCTTTAGTGGTAGAAAGAGGGGGTTGACAGCCCCCAAACCATCAAGAGAAACAAGCTACCTGATTGGTTGTAGGGACCGGACCCTTTCAAAGCTCTGCACTTTGTAATTAGATGCAGGACTTGCTCTGAGCTAGGACTCAGGGATCAGTCAACAGCTGCTCATTTCTTCATCTTTTCTTATTAAAATTTCTCTGACCCTTTTGACTCTGTCCATGGAAGTGTTCAACTGAACACCTCTTTCTGGCCCAGTGGGGGCCTTGAGCTGTCTTTATCTGCCTCTTGCGTGTTACCTGACGCAGACTGCTCTGCTTCTCCTCATTCATACAGTGGGCGTCTTTGTCCTCTTCAGATACATCATTGTGTCTTTCTAATGGCTGGAGATACAGCATCACTCCAACCAGAGCCATCCTAAGCTTGTGTAATTCCACAGCAATCGTCAGTGGAAAAGTCTAGTGATATCTCTCAGAATTCAGATTTGCAGCTATGGGAAGACAATTGGGAACATCAGTCAATAAAAATGAGATATACCAAAATCACATGAACGGTGGAGATTAGCCAAGTCTGGTATGGGCAGAATGGCCTTCACTCACTATCAGAAATGACAAGGCTCCAGTCTCCCCCACCCCGACACTACATGCTCCCATAATGACATTCTCTTTAAAACACTCAGCTGGAGAAATACATGCTCATGGTCCCCCAACCTGGGTCCTTTAACCTCCCTTTGTCATAGCAGAGAGCCACGTCTGCGCTGAGTTGCACCTGAGGTCACTGCCTAGGCTTTCTGCTGCATCTGTCCTCTGGCCAGTGCCCATGGCTGCAGTAAAATGGCAAGAGATTGGCCAAGGGGCTTACTGGGAATTATGGGCTCTCCAGGCTTCTCTGGATTTTATTAATGCCAACAGGTGCATTCACATGGTGATGTGTCCTGGCTCTGTTCTCTGATGAGTATTATTTATGATTGGATTTTTTTTCTCATCTAGGGATTAGGAGGAATCCAAAGTAGGGAAAAATATCTCATAACCATAAGTAACTCTGCTCCACAAGTTCCACAAGAAATGTTCCATTTCTTGTTGCAATGAAAAGAAGGATTAGAAATACCAATCTTAGGTCTATGTCTTGCTTATGCAAAATCCCATGAGGTGTCCTGTGAGGACAAATAGTTAGTTGTCCTGGTTGGGTGGCTGGGTCCTGGGCAGCCCTCCTTCAGGGGATGACTCTACAGATGTTTACCACTAAGGGAGCGTCACCACTTGGTGTGGTACCATTAACTCCTCTTTCTGCTGCTGCTGTGACTGTGACAAGATGCCTCCGTCCCCCAAGGAGAGATTTAAAGGGAGATTGGGGATGATTAGGGTGGTGTCGTTCTTAGAATAAAATGTTTGTTTTGCAGTGTTCAAATAATATGTAATTCTCCAGCCCATGTTCTGACTGTTGGGAAGTATTAGCATCTCTGTTGAAAAGAAACAACCTCCCCTCCCCTCTGAACTGCAGAATTCAGGTGTAATCTTTCTCCTCCTTGCGTAAACTCTTCTACTTAAAATTATGGAGAGAGATGCAGAGATTGTTCAGGCTGCCGTGCCTATAGCAGCGGGCAAGTCCATTTAACAATTATAATATATAAAGATGAGGTTCTCTCATATTTGGTCAGATTCTCCCAAATTCTCAACTACTTTCTTTTCGTCTTTAAGCAACACACAAACCAGTGGCTCAGTACACTGCTTCCTGTTATTTAAATCCACTTTTGACAAATCTTCTCCTAAATGCCTTTCACTTTTAAAATCAATTACCTTATCCAGAATGCCTGTCTAACCTATTTCATTAAATTACCATCTCTCTATGGCTTCCCTTTTCAACAACATAATTTACCTTTAATAATTAATATAAAAGAATTCAAAATGTAATCACAGAGCTCACTTAAAAGCTCTCTAATCAATTACCAGAATCTGCAGATTTGTGACGGAGGTCTCCCCGAGGGTTTCGATCATGCTTAGTTCTAACAGAAGCCAAATTTATAATGCACGGTCTTGTTGCTGGCCAGCCCTGGGAAGACAAAGAATGGGTTCCAAATGAACAGTGATACGCACAATTGCTTAAGATTCTTTCATAGTGGAAATAATGCTAACATTTATCACATAGAAATTGAAACAGAAATTTTTGCTCAAGCCAAGTCTAGAGTTAGCCACAGTAGGTGCTGGTAGGCACCGGCGTTTAGTCTAGTTGCAGAGCTGTCTTTCAATCTCAGCCTTGTTTTCTGAGTTTCGGAGTCTCTCATGTGGAGGAGCTTATTTCTTTTCAGTAGTCAGTGAGAAATGAGGTCAGAGTTGCTTGTGTAATTTATTCATTCATCCACCCATTCAGTTTGGGTGCCAGAAAGAAGGCGGCATTTGGCACCAGGTAGGTCTGAGTTCAAATCACAAATGTAACTGAGTTTCTGATTTTGGAGCAAGTTACTTCTACTCTTACAGCCTTAATTTCCATATTTGTAAAATTTGGATGGTAGTTATCTAATGAATCTATTTATTTTTGTAGCATTTATGACCTTCTAACATGCCGAGCTTCTGACACTCCGTGTTAGCTCACGAATTTCAACTTTTTATTTCTAGAAGTCAGTTGATGTTCGGCCCATTGGTTATTGTTCCTCGCACCTTGTCCTCATCCTCCAGGAGGCATCAGTTTTCTACACTGATGTAAATGGCACCTGGCACATGGTTGGCGTTCAATAGTTATTTGTCAATGCATGAAAGACTGTCTCTGTTACCTACATACTGTACAGCGCCTCTTTGAGTTGGGTTGTAAGGTTTTACTTCCAGGTGATTTATCTTCTGAATTATGTTTTGTGTGAACGCTCATTAAGTCTAGTCTCACCACAGCTTGAGTGATGAGTGAACTGGGCTCCAAATGCACGGCCAGGGAAAGCCAGCTCGGGATTAATCCCTGGCCTCGCTTACTCCCAAGAAGAGACAAAGCCAGGGTGGAGATGCTGCCAGATTGTTGTGTGTGCAGAATCTAATTTATAGCTGACCAGGGTCTCCTGAGAAGAACGTGCATTTATATCATTACTAAACAGTAATTGATTACAAAGCGAGGTTGTGAAATTTACAATTATTGAATAAGTCTGTTAGCTCATAAATTTCAAATCTTTATTCCTAAGAGTCAATTGATAGTCAGCCCAATAAATATTTAATTTAGATGTAATAATGGTGTTAGAGCAAAATTAAATTCTCATTTGGAAAGTAAAGAATGACCTGGATGGAATTGGGAGAGGGGATTTGGCAGAGATGAACGGAGAAGCTGCTGGTGTGCTTCCATCCCTTCCCCTTAGTTGGAAGAGACTTACATGGCTTTCTCCAACTTCATTTCCTCTTGAAAAGAATTCCCTTGTTGATAGGAACTAAAAGTCCTTCACATTTTTCTAGAGCTTTATATTTCATAAAGCATATCTGAACTAGGTCATATTCATGTCTCATAAAAACCTTTGGCAGCAATTACAACACACATTTTTCTTCCTTTTTAAAAGATGGAGAAACTGAGGCTCAGGAACTGAAGGAGGCAAGAGAGGGAGACTAACCCTCATCCAGTGGTCTTTCAGGATCCAGCTGGATCACAGAACCTGCTAATATGTACTAGGTAGAATTCAGTTCAGCTGTGCGATAGAGCAGCCTCAAAATAATAGCAATTTAAAAAAGATGAAAGTGGATTTCCGCTTCTTGTAAAAGTTGCCACAGAGGAGGCAATCTTGCTGTTCTGGTGGTGCTTCAAGGTTGAAAGGGTCCCAGGCTCCTTACAATTAACCCCTATAACCATTCACAGTTTGTGGCAGTGAACCACATGGTCTAAGGTGGCTGCTAGTGTTCCAGCCATTTCATGTATAGTGGCAGGGTGAAGGAAGACATAGTGAAGGGAACATTCCTTCCCTTTTAAGAAGACTACCTGGAAGGTTACCTTTGCTTGTATTTTATTGCACAGAAATTAATCATATGGTTATATCAAATTGCAAAGTAGGTTGAATAAAATAGAGTCTTGTATCTGGGCAACCTTGTGTTTGGCTAAAAACTGGGGTGCTGGAAGTCGATGAGAAAGGGAAGAATAGATTTGAGGGAACAAATGACAGTTTCTGCCACAATGTGCATTCTGAAAGACCTAGTATAGAGACGTGATAAGCATGGCCACCGGCATGTTTGCTTGAATACAGTCGATTTGGGATTGTCTCCAGCAACCAGCATCATCTTGCACACTGATGGCTTCATTGCCTGAGAACAGCAATCAAGCCAGGACACAGTTTTACTCTCCCCTTAGGTTGATTTAGCTAGATCTTGATTAAAAGAAGATTGGGAAAATAGTGAAGCTTGTGCGTTTCACATTTGTAGGCAAGTCTTTCTCAGAATGGGGCATTTTATTTCCTTTCTCTTGGCCCTTATCAACTCTGGGGTGTCACAGGCTTCGCTTCTGTTAGCTTGCAGCTGCCTGGGAGGCATGGCACTCCCTGCCAGCACAGAGGGCCAAATGGGAATAGGAATTATTCAATTATCACTTACGTGTCTGGTGTCTGCTAGGCCCTGGACCAGGCAGGGCCTTTTGGATATGGGATCAGAAAGACATGATTGCTACCTTCTAGAACGGTGGTTCTCAGAGCGTGGTCCTTGGGCCAGCATCATGGTCATTGCCTGGGAAATTGCTAGAAATGCAGATTCTCAGCTTTAATTAATGTCAGCCACCTCTGAACTGGGAGCTCTGAGGGGGACCCAGCAGTTTGACAAGCCTTCCCGTGGATTCTGAAGAATGCTGATGTTGGGGGACTACTAGAATCTAAAAATGATGAAGAATGCCTTGGCAGTCAAGAGCACAGGCTCTTGAGCCCCCAGATGGGGTTCTTGGAAACCACTCAGTAGCTGTGCAGTGTTGGGCAAGTTATTCAGCCCCTCTGAACCTTCGTGTCCGAGTAGAATACTTACAAGTTTTATGTCAAATGACGAACGAAGTCCTTGGGGTATAGCAAGCTCTAGGTAAATAACAGCTTTCATTATTATTTTTCTAGCTTCTCTATGAATGGCATTATTCTTACGAATTTCAAGAGTTCAAGGAAATTTATATTCAGTAACAGCATAAAAGCAGAAATACGAAGATAAATTTAAATAATTTTTTTCCCCTCAAAATACTCACCGTTTTTTATTTTTCTCTGTCATGTCTTCTTGTCATGGCCGGGATAAATCAAGAATTGCTTCTAAAAAAAGAAAGCATTGTGTCAAGAGACTTGGAGAGACCTTTCACTAGGGAGCATATTCAAATGGACACTAAATATATGCGAAGGTGCTGGGTCTCGTTTGTCACCAGGAACCGCAAATCAAAACGATCATGAAAGTTCTCTATGTGCTCACCAGATTCGTTACATGGTGAAGACACGGTAGCAAGGGTTCGCAAGGATGTGGAGCAACTGAAACTCTCATCCAGTGCTTCTGGAAGAGTAAATCTGGCAGACATAATAAGCTAGATACATGAATACTTTATGAGGCACTGTCTCATTCTTAGATCTATAGCTAACAGAAATAGGTAAGCATCTTTACTCAGGGACATTTACATAAATGTTCTCAGCAGCATTATTTGTAAGGACCAAACAGTGGAAATAACCTGAAAACCCATAGTAGAAGGGATACATTAGGATACATGTATGCAAAGGAAGACTATCCAGCGCAAATAGCTTCATGCAACCAAATGAGTGGATCTCAGTCAACTTTGGATGAGCCAAGCCAGACACAGGTGACAACATAAGTGTATGATCCCATTAATGAGTGTTGTGAAAACAGGCAACACTAATCTATGGTGATAGAAGTCAAGGTAGTACTTACCTTAGTGAGGGGAGATGTTGATTGGGAAGAGCCGTGAGGGGAAGCTTCTGGGATATTGGCAACATTTTATTTCCTGACCTGGGTGACAGTTATTGAAGCATTTGTGAACATTTATTAAGCAACCTATGGTTTACATACACTTTCTCTCTATTTACATGCACAATATGAAATTTCAAAACAGAATTGCGCTTAAAATATCTATGTATTAACAAGCAAAATGTTTATAGAAAGCTAAAAAAGCATGATTAAAAGAAGCAGAACAGGGAGTAACGAGAGCATGTCAATCATTTTCACGTAGCCTTGACGCTCATTGTTGTACAGCTGAATAAAACAGGATAACACACAAACACCCTTCTCTCCACACAGAGCAAATGCACACCTGCAGCATCTTTCTCCAGGACCAAAGTAGATAACCAATATCCAAGGTAACTATTTTATATAAATAAATAAATAAACACATTTGTGTGTGTATCTGCATATTTTATTTCAGATTAATATGAAGGTACAAACAAGGAAGTTACAGTGTTTGTATTAATATTTGTTTGGTCAAGTCCCTGTTGTAGCTGTGTCCTCCTTCCAGGAGGTGTGCTGTGTACCTGCACATTGTGCCCATCAGGTGGGAGAACACCAAATTCCCCCTCCCTATCCCCTCCCCCCAATTTGAATTGAGTTTTTCTCCTGTTGGGGCATTCGTTTGTCTAATGGCTCCATATCAGTATTGAGTACACTGGATACTTGCTTTTCCATCCTTGTGATAGATCACTGAGAAGAATGTGTTTCAACACCATCCAGGTTAATATAAAAGATGTAAAGTCTCCGTCTTTTTTATGGCTGAAGTCCATGGTATGCAGATACTATAGTTTATTAATCCATTCATGGGTTGCTGGGGACTTAGATTGTTTCCTCAACTTGGCAATTATACATTGAGCTGATTTAAACAGTCTAGTGCAAATGTCCTTATGATAAAATGATTTTTTTTTCTTCTGGGTAGATGCCTTGTAATGGGATTGCAGGATCAAATGAGATGTCTACTTTGAGTACTTTGAGGATTCTCCATACTTCTGTGCAAAGAGCCTGTGTTAGCTTTGCAGTCCCACCAACAGTGTAAAAGTGTTCCCTTCTCTCCACATCTGCACCAGCATCTGCAGCTTTCAGACTTTGTGGTGTGGGTTATTCTCACTGAGGTTAGGTGATATCTCCAGGTGATTTTAATTTTTTTTTTTTTTTTTTTTTTTTTTGAGACATAGTCTTGCTCTGTCACCCTGGGTAGAGTACCATGTGGATAGCAACCTCAACCTCCTGGGCTCAAGCGATCCTCTTGCCTTGGCCTCCCAAGTAGCTGGGACTACAGGTGCCCACCACAATGCCTGGCTAATTTTTCTATTTTGTAGATACAGGGTCTCTCTCTTGCTCAGGCTGGTCTCTCCTGGTAGCTGATTTGCTGACATTGCTGTTAAACTCAGAGGAAACTCCTAACTCCTTGCTTCCTTCTCAGGCTGTACAGATAACCATAGAGAACTCGTTAGATCGCCAGTGGGACTGGGATATTATCCATAATGTCGGTGTTAAGGTCATTATACAGCCTATAGTTAAAGATTGTGCATAGATTCTCCTTGAATCCAGAGGATGGCATCTAGAATTTTCATTTATGAACAACCTACCCATAAGAAAAGAATAAATAAAATAGAACAGCAGAAGAAAGAACAGAAAATAATTAAAGGCAAATTGCTTTTTAAGGATGTATTTATTAGAGTGTAAAAGTTTATGTATTTTGAATAAAGTTTGGCTAAACCAAAAGAGTTCAAAGAATAAAACAAAATTACTGTCCTCAAAAGCAGAGAGTGCCAGATGATCATAAACAATTATAGTGTTTTCTTCTGAAGCTTTTTATTACTATATCTATAATATACAGGCTAGAATAACAGAGTTATGCTTTTGCAATTGTGTTGCTTTCTATTTTTGGTTAGATAACATTATTGTGGATACTTTCCAGTATCATTGTGTATTCTTATGAACATTATTTTCAATAGCTACATTGTAATTTTTCCAACCCGCCCTTTAATATTGGACATTTAGATTGCTTCCAATATTTTACTCCTATAAAAGGGCTTTAATGAACATCCTACTCTTGAATTGGAATTCATTGCTGTTGATTTTCTTAGAATAAAAGTGGCATTTTCCAATTGTCTTTTATAATTGTTTTTAGGCTTACGGTGCATAAGGACATTTATTATGATTCTAGAAATCTATTGAGCCAGAATTTGCACAGGCTTTGGTTGGGATCCTGGCTTTACCATATACTGTGTTATCTTCAGGGATAACTTAGCTCGGAAAGCCTCAGTATCTTCATCTATAAAGTGGGAATATAATTTATCTCCCAACTTATCTCACTATAAGGCATAATAAATGAGGAACTAAGTGTTTGGGAGATGTTGTTCAAATCAGATTCTGGCAAAGATGATGTAAATTTTATATTTGGGGGGTTTCTTGGAGTTATTGGCTAATGTTGTAGAATTTTAGCCAAGTACTTACATTTAGATCAAGGATCAACAAAGTCCAACTCCTAGGCTGAAGGTACTCCACCGGTTTTTGTCAATAAAGTTTTATTGGAGCACAGTCTTGTAAACCTTGCTCATTCCTTTACCTGTGACCTGTTGCTGCTTCCCTGCAGCAGTGATGAGCTGAAAAGTATTTCTTATATGACTCTTTCCAGAAAGAGCTTTCAGATCTCTGTTTCAGATTAATCACAGAAATATTTATTTTTAAAGTCATGAAAGATAAGTGTATTGTACTTCTAAACACAATTATTTTTTCTTCTGTGATGGAGGATACCCAAGCTATGTGTAGCCGAGATGACTCTATTGAATGTGGATGCTACCTAGTTACAGAAGGAATGAGAAGATATGAGCCTTGCGCTTTGATTGACATACCAGCTCTTTTAGGCTTTTCTGGGAAGAGGGGAGGTTGACCTTAGAGGAGAATGGAGTGCTTTTTATCTATGTTGTCTGTGTTTTACAGCAAGAGCTGGCACGGTCCGACTTGAAGCTTCCTTGGGATTGTTTTGGAAGTATTTCTTGTGAGTGTGCAGGACCGACTGACCCTTGCTGCTACAGTGAACCTGTTTTCCTGAAATTGATTGTGGGTCAGACTGCCTTGAACTCAGCTCACAGAATGTCTGAAAGGCTCTGTCACCCTGTTGCTTTGGTGTGTGGGTGGGGGTGGAGCTTAGGGAAGTGGTTTGGTTCCCAAGGCTGGCTCTTGGCTGTTCCTCCCACCTCCTCCCCACCTCTCCACCTAGTCTGAATTCTTTGGACTGTGTCATACTGCTTTCAAAATATTTGAAAAATTACATTAGGGACTAGAAAATACAATCGGTAAATACACAGACTCTAGGAGTCTGTAAAAGCAGCCCTCTGGTTTGGGTGCAAGTATGCTCATGGTAGCCTGGGTGGTTGTTTTCAATTTTTTTTTAAATTTTATTTATTTATTTTTTTTATTAAGTCATATACACATAGATCATGAATACATTTATGCCTTGTGGGATTCAATGTGTTGATTATTTATACAAACTGGAGTGCTTACATCCTACTAATTAACATAGCTTTCACCTCATTTACTTAATCATAGTGTTAAGACATTTGTGTTCAATACTTGATAGATTTGACTTGTACCCTTGCAATATGCTCCATAGGTGTGGTCCCAGCATTAACCCTCCCTCTATCGAACCACCCCCTTCCTTCCCATTCCCCTCCCCTTCCCTCCTTCATCCTGGGCTATAGTTGTGATTCATCTCTCATGTGAAAGTGTGAGTGATTATAAATTGGTTTCATAGTAGTACTGAGTACATTGGATATATATTTTTCTGTTCCTGAGATACTTTACTAAGAAGAATATTTTCATTTTTCACTCCTCCCTTTGTCCACATGACTTGGTGCTTCTCCCCATGTGACTTTCTTAAGTCATAGGCAAAAGTATTTGTGCCCACGCCCTAAGAAGGAGTGCACGTCTCTGTCTGCTCCTTTTATGTTCTGGTCACTGCCATGAGCTAAACGTGCTTGGCTAGCTCACTGGTCCAAGGAGGAGCAGAGAGTCAGGTGGAACAGACCTGGCTGCAACCTAAATCTCATTCTAAGTCCCACTGAGCCACTCCCCCATCCGCTTGCCCCAGACAACCTGCAGACAGAAGAGCACAGCTTAAGGAAATTTGTTTCAGGGCAGTGCATTGGGGCCAGCATTTTTGTGCAAGATCTGTCTGACACAGCCTTGGTGCAGCCTGCCCAGAGCTCTCCGTTGGTAGATATTCCCCAGGGGTAGGTTGTGGCCCCAAGTTACATGTTGGAAATACAGACATGAGCACAGATATATTATCTACTGTGAGGAACACACGATTTGTGGTGGAAAAAGGAAACGAGACAGAAGTACAAGGATGTGGGGAAGCAGCTATGAGGATGTAAGCCCAGTGCCTTCCTGGAGCACAGAGGGGAAGCCCCGCTGGGCTGACGGCTGTGAGTTAGGATTTCCTGGAGCTGTAATGCATGAGCTAAGACTTCAAGCCTGAGTGGTCATTATCTAAATAAGTTAGACAGGTGGAGAGAACATTGCTAGTGTTAATATTTATTTGTATGTCTGGTAAATAACTGTTGGGCTTTGGGGCAGGCCTGTATTATGCCATTAATTTCATGGTCTTAATATTAATCATGTTTAGGGAACACTGTCTAAGGTGAGGCCCTTGAGTGTTTTGCTTGCCTGATCTCATCTAATTCCCCACCACCTTGTGTGTTCTGGATATAATCCCCATGAAGATGTGGTGGCCTCTGTGCCGGCGTGGGTATGTGAGAGTCGGTTGTTCCCTGCTCATGTTGAGACTCACAGTTCTGCAGGGCAGATCTGGAGCCTGACTTGCTTTGATTGTGTTGAGTTAGCTGTCACATGCTATTAAATAGAAAAGTGATTTTTTGGTGCCTTCATTTGGCCGGCTCGGTGGATTCATACGTAGTGCTAATGAGGCCGAGGTTGTGAGTTCAGTCCTCTGCAAGGATCAATTAGATTCACTGCTTGGAACTCATTACCCAAAGGTGAGGTTTTCAATGAGCACTTAGAGAGGTGCCAACGGAAGATGGAGATTCCAGAGTGACTTGTGTGGTTTCTTTGAGGAACCCATGATGATGCTAGCTGCAGTCTGCTGAGTTCACAGTGCTGTGCCAGGGGATTTTCAAACTGTTTCCACAGGCTCCTGGTTTGTAGATGAGAAAAGCAAAGCTCAGTGATTGTTACTTGCCTAGGGCTACTATTCAACTGTTTGTAATAGAGCCATGGACTGGCCAAGGGCTGTGCTGTTGGTAAGTCGCTCCAGAACAGGGTTTCTCATTCTTGGCTTAAATTGAGAATTGAATTGGCATTTGGGGCTGGGTAATCTTTTGTTTGGGTGTTGGGGTGGCTGTCCTGTGCATCATGAATATTTATCAGCCTCTCTGGCCTCTACACACGAGATGCTGGTAATATTCTTCTCTCTCTTAGTTGCGACAACCACAGATTTTTCTGGACATTGCCAAGTGTCCACTGAAGAACAAAATCACTATTCTCTACAGGGTCATTGAGCGAGTAATTGAAGGAAGCCAAGATCTCTCATTGGGGGGCATGGACAGAGTAGGGAACACCCACGCCACATTCCATGATAGGGCTTTGGGTTTAAATACTGTGTGTTCTGTTTGACAAACTGTACTGGACACGTGGCCCTGGGATGACCTTGGCCCCAGCTGAAGGTCTACACCAGGCTTCATGCATCTGCCTGGTTCCCCTGTCTCATAGGTACCGTCAAGGCTCTTGCTGGACCTTGTAGGGCAGGAATGCTGGAAATGAGAAGGAGGAGGCTGTGTCCAGCTAAGGGCAGACAAGATGGGATGAGTGATAAGAAAAGGAAGGAAGGCAGAGGGGAGAGGACTGCCAGCCTGAACGCCATCCCACATAGCTACATGTGCGATGAGATGGCGCACCGACCCCGCTGAGCAGACTGCCTGGCATATGGATAAGGCTTAATAAATGATGGCTATTATTACCATTATTATTAATACTATTTATAACTGTGGCTCTTTTTTTTTTTTGTAAAATAAATAAATAAATAGTTTCCAGAACACATTCCTCCAGGCTTCCTGCTCCATTAATATTCAACTTACTTATTTAAATTTTTCAAGGTCCTGTGTTGAATTTTTTAAAAACCTAGGGAATTATTAGCATTTTAATGAATAATGACATTTAATAAATAATAACACTAGTGAGGGCTCAAAACATAAGCCATTTAATTTAACAACATACCTATGTTTTCTCAGAAAATAAATGGAAAAAAAAAACCTACAAGACATTCTACACTGTGACCAAATGTTCTCTGTAATTTGAGCTTCTGGCTTTTCTTAAAAAAATTATTGCTGTTGGTGGAATAATGGCCTTGCAGCCTCCCTAACTCTATGTATTTTACAGGTAGCAGTGCCCAGCTAAAGTTAATTTTATTTATAAATTATAGAGTATGTAAAAGCTTTAGAGATATTGATTTATTTAAGGCTTTAGAGATATTAATTCATTTAATCCTAATAGAAAAATGGGAGGTAGGTACTAGTATCATTCCCATTTTTTAGGAAACTGAGGCACAAAGAGGTTGTTAACTTGCCCAAAGGCAGACAGGTAGCACAGAGGTGAGATTTGAACCCGGGCAGTTGGATTTGGAATCTGTTTTCTAAATCATTATGCATATTGCATCTTCCTGGAGGACATTTGGGGAGGTCAGAAAGTGGTTTCCCATTCCTCGTCAGATTTAGGGTGAAGCAGTAATATTAACTGCAAACTTTGAGTTTGCTGTACACCTCATTACTGAATATCACTCTGATCACCTTCCAAGTTCTCCCCTTGAGAAGCTGTGTGCCCGTGCCAACACGAGTCCACCCTTCTGAGCACTTTTCCTAGGATGCATTCACAAACTTAATTGTCAGACCTTGTCAGCTGCTGACAGCTCTGATGGCCAGTCCAGAAAAAGAATTTCAGAGTTGCTTTGAAGGGTGGACTAGGCGCTTTAAAGGGGACTGTAGTGATAGTCAGCAGTGATGAATTAGCCATTTTTCTAGGATAAGTTCACAAACTTAATTGTCGGGCCTGGTAAGTTTATCTCACATTAGGTCTTGGAGAAGTACAGAGGGTGGCACATAACCATGATCTGATCTTTCGGAGTATTACGTTGGGAGGAGCAGAAATGCCTCTGGATAAACGTGTTTTATTTTATGTGAAGTTTGCCTATGTGTATTCATGCATACTGAGTCCCTAGTTTTAAGTATATAGATCTTTGCATTTATACAAACTGTACTTATAAACGTTTATTGTCCACAGAATAATATCATAAGACAGCGGTTCTCAATCTGTGGGTCGCGACCCACAGGAACTGTATTGAAGGCTCGGGGCATTAGGAAGGTTGAGAACCATTGACATAGAGCATTTGATCTTTTTACATTTTATGGTAGTGGTTCTAGTATTCTACACATAGATGAAAAGTAATTAATTGTTGGGTGGCACATGTGGCTCAAAGGAGTAGGGCGCTGGCCCCATATGCCGGAGGTGGTGGGTTCAAACCCAGCCCCGGCCAAAAACTGCAAAAAAAAAAAAAAAAGTAATTAATTGTGTGTTGTTTTTTAAACAAGAGGTTCAGGAATCCTGGTTGTCACATCAGTTATGAAGAAGACATTGCTGTAAGTGCAGTGACAGGCTTCCTCTGTACCAAGTTCAATCTCGCGGGTAACTCCAGGCCATCAGTCTAATCACCAGGAGCTTTCAGTCCATCCTTGGTTTGTACTTGAGTTTTGCCTCTTGTCCGAGAATGCCTTCAGAATGCAAGGGCTCCTGCTTCTCCCACACCTTAGTCCTTGGAGGCTCTTTCAAAGACAAAAGGGTGCGCTGTCTCGGCCACACAGGTGACACAGGATACTATTTCTGGGCTTTCCGGTGGTGACAGCTCTTAACCTTGTCACACAGAGATGGTAGAAGAGTAAAACGTTAGAATAAAATGTTATCATATTAAAAACCAAGCAAGATTCAATGTGAGCTTTTCTATAAATAACTTATGAAAAGTGAAAAGATGTTTCTGTTAGCAAATTTAAAATAATCGTTAGAATCCTTCAACAGATTGCTGCTAATTAGATTGAGAATTAAACAGCTTTGTATGAGTGTAGAGTTAATTAATAGCTCATTACTTTTTTAATAAGCCAAATTCATTTGGAAACAGAAGAGAGACAGCAAACTTCATCATGGATTAGATGTTAGATTGGGATTATTTCTCCTTCCCTTGATGAGAGAAGGGGTTTAATTAAAGCACATGATACACATTTGTATCATGAACAAATTGCACGCCAAACCCCCACCATTCAGGGTTGGGGCGAGCAACAGGTGTCCTCACTTAAAAAGCCTCCTTGGGCCATAGGGGGTTAATAAAAGTTGTACTTGAATCTCCTTGTTCAACTTTTGGGTTTCAATTTAAACATTTTGAGGTGGGGTAGACTCGTTCAAGCCAGTGGTGCTTCCTTGTACTCTATTGGTTTAATCTTCATTCTTTTTCCTTCCAGAAGCACTAGGAGCTTACTTTGAAAGCAATCTTCCCTTTTCCAGAATACTTTCCTTTCCTTTCACCTTCACCCTTCCTTTCTACATAGTCTCAAATTTCATTATTTCTTCATCTGGTTTTCTGACCTTGGCAGCCCTTAATATTATATAACATGGAATAGAATGGACTGGAATGAAACCAGTAACTTTTGATTTTGAAAGCAGGTGCCTCTCATTATCCCAGATGGAAATTAGCCTGTTTCTACAAGGCAGCCTTTCGTCAGTAGTCCTTGGCCCCCTTTGGAGTTGGATAGATTTATGAATTTGTCTTTTTAGGGTGGGTGTATCTATGTTCATTGTTTTGCCTTCGACCCAGTCAAATCAAAATCATTTCTCTTCAGATTTGAAGGAGGTGTGTTAGATGTCATCTGGTCAAAAGCCACTAGAATACGTGGTTCCTCTGATAACACCCCTGCTAAGTGTGGGTCTCCTTTCTGCTAAATCCATAGATGTAATTTGGGTTCCTTTGTTGCATTGTGGTGTACATAGGATGGCATGTTCCTTGCAGGTGCACCAGAGGCTTCTCACCTGGAGCAGGAGGGAGGGCAGCAGCATGTCTCCTTCTGGAGAAATGTTATGTGTCCTGCCTAGTGATGAGATCATGTCCCTCTTGGCACTTAACCATGATGTGCATATGTGTTGTTTTTAATTTTTAAACAGAAAGCTGTGGTTGACTCTGCTGGGCATGAAGGTCTGATAACTACTACCTCATGTCAAGAGCTGTTTGCCTCTATTTCTAGGAGAAATAAATGGCCTGTTTCTCAGAAGGTGATTGATTCTGGGAGTAAGCTACCACACGCATGTTTGAGGGACCACGTGTTGCCTTTCCTTCCTAATTGAAGGCTTGATTTCTCCAGCTGTCTGCTTTTGAGGTCTGCCTTTTAATCATATGATTATTTTTCTTCTTTAAACAGTTTTGTTCTTTAAAACAGAACCTGGAACCAAGAGGTCTCTTAAAGAACTGAAAGACAAGTCCCATATTGGAACTGTCCCCAGGGAGTGATCAAACAGAGCAGTGTGCACTGAGACTGGCTCCTGTGGTTTGTGTAGGGACCCTGGACTACCCGGAGGGCACCAGGTGCCTGCCAACCTGCACCTGAGGCTGCTGGTCTAACTCAGCCCTTGAGTTGCCCTGTCCACACTGTAGCCCATATTCCCTTGACCTGCTCAACCTCCTGTTTCTTCTTTTCCAGCCATTCCCAATACCTGAGACAAACTTGGCTCATGGTAAATATTTTATCAATTCCTTATTGTTGGAAAAATCTTTGTGTTTCGTGGTGTTGACTGAATTTATCTCCTCCCACACACCTTGGACTTGATCTGAGTGGTTGTTGGCTTGGGGCCAGCACAAGAATGGAGGTCAGGAGAAAGGCTTACTGGGTCTAGCGGCAGGACTGGAAAAAGGCTGACTGGTCTGACAGCAGGACTGCAGAGAGAAGCAGGTATCTCCTGCCGAACTCTACCCTGCTCCCAGCCCCACCTTTCACATCCCTGCCCCTGGGTGACTGCGCTGGTGTTTTAACTAACCTGCCCATTTCCCCATATCCTGGGAGAAGCTAGAGTGATTCTTAACAAATGTTTTATTGAACTATACCATCTCTATAGAAAAGGATTTATGTCTTAGTTGTACAGCCTGATGAATTTCACAGACTGGTCAGCCATGGAAACAGCACCCCAGTGAAGAAAAATAGGATATTGTCAGCACATCAGAAGCTTCCTCATCCATCCGTGTTACTGTTCTCCCCAAAGGTAACAGCTGTCCTCACTCTGGGGTGATTTTTAAAATCACCAACCAGATTTAATTACATTCCCACTTAAAACCCTCTGCTATGATTTCAGTATGGTTTGTCCCACCAAACCGCATGTGGAAATTTGGCCCCCAGTGTTGGAGGGGGGGCTAGTGGGAGGTGTTTGGGTCACGAAGGGACCCTCGTGAATAGATAAATGGTTTCCCTGGGGGTGAGGGGTTCTCACTAGATTAGTTCTCAGTAGAGCTGATTGTTACAAAGAGCCTGGTACTTCCCCACTCTTGCTCTATTTTTTTTTTTTTTTTTTTTTTTGAGTCAGGGTCTCACTCTGTCAGCCAGGCTGGAGGGCAGGGGTGTCATTGTAGCTCGCTCAGCCACCAACTCCTAGGCTCAGGCCACCCCCCGCCTCAGCCTCCTGAGTGGCTACACCCATTGGCTGCCTTTCACCTGCTCACAAGTGGAAGCAGCCTGAGCTCCTCGCCAGGTAGATACCCAGTCTTGAACTTTTCAGACATCCAGAATTGAGCCTTTTTTCCTTTATAGATCACCCAGCCTCAGATGTTCCTTCATAGCAACAAAAAGCAGACTAAGACATCTTCCAGTAACTCATCTCATATCCTGAGATAAAAGTCAAACTTTTTACCAGTCTGTGTCAATCTCAATCTCTCTTTTTTTTTAATAGAGGAATTATCTGAAGAAAACATTTTGCCAATTATAATAACTTTTTCTTTCTTGTGGAGACAGGGTCTTGGCTCAGGGTTGCCCAGGCTAGATGCAGAGGCTTGATCGTAGCTCACTGCAGCCTCCAACTCCTGTGCTCATGAGAAACCTTTGCTTTAGCCTTCCGAGTCGCTGAGACTACAGGCCTAGACCACTGTGCCCGGCTAATTTTTCTGGGTTTTATTATTGTTATTTTTTTTATTATTTTAGGGACAGAGTCTCACTATGTTGCTTCTGGCCTTAAGTGACCCTCCCTTCTCTGCTTCCTGAAAAGCTGGGATCACAGGTGAGAGTGCCTGGCCTTGCCTTTATTCTTGACTCACTTCCCACCTCTCCCTATTATCCAGCCACGCTGGTCCTGTTAAAAATTCATAGAATCTGCCAAATTCTTTTTTAGCCCCAGGACCTTTACCTGAACCCTTTGCCTGGAATTCTGTTCTCCAAATCTCTTCCTCCCCTCAGGTCTTAGCTTAAATGCTGCCACTTCAGCGGGGTCTTCCTTGCCCTCTCAGCCTACATGCAGCCTCACTCATTTGGCCCCTGTCTGTGACATCCCTTATTTTTTCCTATGTTGACATATCATCTGAAATGCCCTGTATTTTTTTTTTTTCCTTTGCTTGTTGCTTATCATTTTCACACGAACGTCCACTCAAGTGAAGGGATAGGCCATGGCTGACTTACACCATAGCCTCAAGCCCCTAATACAATATGGGCTAAGTAAATATTGAACAAAGGACTGAACACAAAGTATGCGGAGTGTAAATATCACAGCTTAAGGGACCAGCAGCAGGGAGTGGAGTCAGGATGGCCTGGCCCTGCTGGGCGCCCATGTTTCCTGAGCCTTGCAGGTGTTTGAGACTCTTCTGTCTGGTAGGTTTAGAGAAGGCTTGGCTTATCACGTTCCACCCGAGCAGTCACCAGAGCACTGGGCCCTGGACACCTTTGGGTGTGTGGCAGGCTCATCCGGCCGCAGTCTGCGGTGTTTATTTCTTCCTCTTGGTAATGAACTCTGACGTCTTTCCCACACGTCCCGCACTGATATTATCACTCGCATGACGACAGTCCGTGTGTTCTGGTACCTGCTTGCTACCCATTGCTTTATGATGTCCTGGGGAGTAAGGAAAACTTACTTTGTGAGTAAGTCAGAGAAAGGGAAAGGGGAGAAAAAAGAAAATAGGAAAACTCAGTAACCTCTCAGATAACCCCTCAGTGTGGCCATCCGATTACCACAGGGTCGTGGGTCTTGGAATTTGAGTGACTTTATCCTAGATTAGTGCTGGAGGTGCTGCGTTTGGCTCATGTGTTTGTTATTACCTTAATATAGGGACCGACAGAGGATAAGGTTACTTGCTTCTTTTAAGAGGCTTTTTAGATTTCAGATCTGAACATTTTGTTTTGATTATCTCACTGCATGGCTCTAAGCAGTGATTTTTAACACCCTTAAAATGTCTGTCTGGCGAAATGTTTGTTTTGTTTTTCTCATTGTTATGGGGTATATGTTCCACCCCCACCCTGTGCAATGCCGGGGGAATTTGGAGGACTTGTTTTTGAAGAGGTCCTTGTAAGTAAATATAGGGCAACTCTGATTTAGAAGACCCTGAAAGGGAGATTTGTCTTATAATTGTGTCTCGCCCCCAAGAGGCGGGCCATACACCCCAACATCATGCCCAGTAAGTGGGAGCACACCCAGCCCCTTCCCTCTTCTCAAGTCCCTGTTCCCTTATCCCCCTACCTTGAATTGATTTGAGTTTTTCTCTGATGTGGGCGTGTATTAGATCATCTACTGACTTCATATTAGTATTGAGTACATTGGATTCTTTTTTTTTCTTTTATTAAATCATAGCTGTGTACATTAATACAATAATGGGGTACAATGTGCTGGTTTCATATACAATTTGAAATATTTTCATCACACTGGCTAATATAGCCTTCATGGCAGTTTCTTATTTTTTGTTTTAAGACATTTATATTCTACATTTAGTAAATTTCACATGTATCCTTGTAAGATGCATTGTAGGTGTGGTCCCACCGATTACCCTCCCTCAACTCATCCTCCCCCCTCCCCTCTCCTTCCTCTGCCCTTTCCCCGTATTCTTGGGCTATAATTCCGTTATAGCTTTCATAGTAGGGCTGAGTACATTGGATACTTTTTCTTCCATTCTTGAGATACTTTACTAAGAAGAATATGTTCCAGCTCCATCCATGTAAACATGTAAGAGGTAAAATCTCCATCTTTCTTTAAAGCTGCATAATATTCCATGGTGTACATATACCACAATTTATTGATCCATTAGTGGATCGATGGGCACTTGGGCTTTTTCTATGACTTAGCAATTATGAATTGGGCTGCAATAAACATTCTGGTACAAATATCTTTGTTATAATGTGACTTTTGGTCTTCTGTGTATATACCTAGTAGAGGAATTACAGGATTGAATGGCAGGTCTATTTTTAGGTCTCTAAGTGTTCTCCAAACATCTTTCCAAAAGGAATGTATTACCGCATATACTCGAGCATAAGCCGAGTTTTTTCCGGCACAAAATTTGTGCTGAGTTTGGGTTTTTCGGCACAAATTTTGTGCTGAAAAAAACTCGGCTTATACTCGAGTATATACGGTAATTTGCATTCCCACTAGCAGTGTAGAAGTGCTAGTTTTTGATGGTACACCACATCCTTTAAGGTCCCCCATAGGTAGACGTGAATGAACATCAAATCAGAACGTGGGGAAAACACAATTGTGCCTCTTTGTCCTATCCCATGTGCACCTCACTCACAGGACCTCTCCGTCTCAAGTTGATCCCAAATGGATGCAATTGTTAAGAGTGGTGGAGGTTCTATTGCTACTCATGCTTCCGCTCTCATGGTACTTCCCCAGCATTGGTGAATTTCAAATACCGCTTAAACATGGTCTTGTGCTCCTCAGATGAGAACTGTGTTTCCACCATTCACTTTGACTGTCCTGCTGTCACAAGGTGATGCCAACATGCATTTGATTAATGCCATTTTTTGAGTGAACGTCATATTACACATTGCTACCATAATTCAATTCAACCTTGAAAAGTAATACATAGAGAACATCTCTGAAAATCAGTATAAGCTTTTTTTGGCACCCCTGGAATATTGAGATAACAGGGAGAGGAAGGGAAGTCCATTGTCCCCTTTTACCTTTTGATTAGGTCAATCTGGTTCATGCAGATAGAGGAGAAAATGCCTTCCAGTGCCTTTTTTTTGAGACAGAGTCTCATTATGTCGCCCTCAGTAGAGTGCTGTAGGGTCACAGCTCACAGCAACCTCAAAGTCCTGGGTTTGGGCAATTCTCTTGACTCAGCCTCCCAAATAGCTGGGACTACAGGTGCCTGCCACAACACCCGGCTATTTTTCATTGTAGTTGTCATTGTTTAGCTGGTCTGGGCTGGGTTCGAACCCGCCAGCCTCCATGTATGTGGCTGGTGCTGTAACCACTGTGCTACCGAAGCCAGTGTGTTTTTTGAATTTGAATGACCTTTAGCTCAAAATATTCTTTATACTAACAAGTCATATTTTGGGGTGAAATTTCCTGGGCTCCTTCAACATCTTCTTAAAATCTGGGAACATTTTATCTCTGATAAGACTCTCATGTGTGTTTTTCCGCATAAATAGTTAATGAAAATCTGTAAAAAATTGGAAAATGGCTTAAAAATTAGTTAAAACAAATATAATGGTGATAGTGTTGCTCAGGCTTATCTATAAATACTTATGAATAGATATTAAATAATGAACTTACAATTTTCAGATGTTGTTTAATAACAACAAAAATAAACAATAACCAAGAGCATAGGTATTAAATAATATTTGACATTTTAAAAAATCTTTACTCAGTTGTTTTGTGAAGATCACTTGATTATCCCATGATTCCTCTTATACATTTATTGTCCTTTCAAACTTCATTTTTTGATAGTTTTGCTATTGCAAAAACATAGAAGCAAGATATACCACCCCTAATGCCAGTGTTTCTAAGATGGTTATGATTTCTAGTTGGCCATCTCAGACAAAGTGAATAGTCATTTGGACTTTTGCTGGCTTCTTGAATGAAAGGAACAAAAAAATGTTAAAGCCGTGAGCAGTGAATCTAATGTATTTTAGTGGAGGTATGAACAGGTGTGGATTCTATTGCTACCCATGCAGGTTCATGGATATCATAATAGGGGTCTGAAAATCATCTTCGTGTCTTTTTTCAGCTCCTGGGGTTATTATGATTGCATCTGAGTTGATTTCAAGGCGTGGGCCACTGATCTGGGTGGGTTACCCAAGCCATTGGAATATGGGGCCTGGAAGATAACTTAGAAACTACCTTTGGGGTTCCAAAAGGTGTTGTTATCTACAGAGAAAAGTTGAGAACCTTTACAACTATGAGCTATATGGGAAAAGTTAAGAATCTATATAACCACCAGCTGGAAGCAAACGGGGACAGTGACTATTACCAACCCAACAAAGAGACAGTGGCTGATTACTATTGTTATTTTTAGCTAAGCTTGTTCCTTCATAGTTCTGGGACCCTTACTCTATAGTTCTCACCTCACATCCCATTAATTTGTAAGGGTGGTTTCAATTAGGGGCTCCTGCTGTTCTGCTGGGCTTCACTGCACCTGCTGTCTTTCTTGGGAGTCAGATTTGAGATTGAGTCCTTTTTGGAACCATAGCTGGAAGTTTATTTATTTATTTGTTTATTTATTTATTTTTGACAAGTACAGCACAAAGAAGCAGCAGAACCACCAGCCACCCACTTGGCAATCTGGCTCAGGTCTTTAGTTGCGCTCCTGATTCCTCTAATCAGATATCTTGAGATTAATAAACAGGACCAACTTCAGGGACATGCTGCCAAGAGAAGCAGTAATACTCAGAGCAGAGACAAATTTCACAAATTATTTATTAGTAAAATGCTTTGAAAATAATGGATGACAGCCGGCATGAGTTCAAATAATTATGCTATTGGAAGTGGAGTTTTAAATATATATGTATGAAGCATGCAGTGGAAAAGGGAAGTGGATTCTAAGATTATAATTCTATACCTCAGGGGAATTTGACACTGTCATTGCTTGCTGGTACATACTGGAAATGTTTAAGTGGTTGGACAATTATTTTAGCGGCTGACAAGTTATGGGACTTAATACATAATAGGTTGATGATGGTTTGTTATTGCTTTCAGTTTGGTAGAACAAACAAAAGAAAATTTAGGGTTGTCATTGTGACATTCAGAGTTTTTCCCACCCCTTGAGCTTGTTGCCTTTTTCTACATAGACACTATTTCATCAAGTTTTGCTTTAAATTCAGATTTTTCTCTCTATGCAGAACCATTGTAAGCCCACACTTGGAACCATAATTCATCACTAATGGTGTCAGTATGTCATTATAAACATCTATAGAACAAACCAGCTGTGGCCGTCATTTCCTTTGCTTTCATTGAATTTGTTATATATGACTTTTGGTTCTTAATAGAAAACTACTAAAGCTATCATTTTACCCATAGCTAAAAAACTAGTGGAATTGGTAGTTTAAGAAAAAGATACCTTTTGGGGGGAAGTGAAGCTACTATAATTATCTTAGATTACAATATTAGTTCACAGGCTAGAGTACCAAAATATCCACACTGAAAATGTGCACTGATGTATAATTAAGTCAGTTTCAAAACTTTAGTATAATATTCTATACTTGTACGATAATTCACTAAATTTCCCTGAACAGTCTATACACTTTAATTTGTTAAACCGTATAATGTCCTCATGAGATAAGTATTGTATTAATATCCATTTTTGTAATGGGAAGAAAATTTAGGGGAGGAAAGCAACATAG
Organism: Loris lydekkerianus; assembly: GCA_963574355.1. Lineage (NCBI taxonomy): Eukaryota > Metazoa > Chordata > Mammalia > Primates > Lorisidae > Loris > Loris lydekkerianus. Next base: position 13,246 of record CAUYPK010126791.1, on the reverse strand, counting down.
GATTACAGAGCAAGTTAATGATAGAATAGAAGTAGAATTCACAGCCTCTGAGAACATTTATAGGTATTTAAAGATACCGTTTCTCATGAACTGCATGAGGCAGCAGGTAGCTCCAAGAACCAGCTGAAATTCCGTTGATCAGGAATTTGGTGAGCTAATTCATATCAGCTTCATAATTGGTCATAAAATTTGGTCATGGCGGGTTGACAGTTGTTCCCAAATTTGGAATTTCTGATCTAGTTTTAACTTTTTTTATAATACTTTTCTGAAATGTTTTACAAAGTCACTAACTGTCAACGTATCACGATTGTAACTTTCACAATCCAGTAGATGGTTTTTACATATACATTTTTTTCCTGGAAAAAGTATATTCCCTACAGTCATTTTATATGACCATTAACCTTATAATACGGTTTGCATATTGTGGCTTACTATTAAATGTACCACGGCCAAGATGGATATGAAATCTTCAGGCGCTATGTGGAAACTCCCACTCATTGTAACAATGTACTAGGGGTATTTTCCCTCAGAGAGGATAGCACCCTGATAAACCTACTTATCTTTAAATTACTGGAATTTGATATTAGGTACCCTTTTTAAAGAAAATAAGCCTCAAGAGAACATTCAAGGAAATTTTGCCTCCTGTGCAGGGGGAATTGTGGTTGAGCAGCCTTTGGAGTGATTCAATATTCCCTGAGTTTAAAAGCCCTTGTTCTTCATAATAGAATGTCTCTGAGAAAATAGCCAAGCAGTTGCTGGCTGGTCATCTCCATTCAGGTAGCGGTGAATGGGAAGAGAAAGAGAGACACCTTAAGAATTTATGCAAGTACGACCTCCAGCCACTTGGCCGATGTGGAAGTGGCTGTGAAATAAATTGAACCATTATTCAAACCTGAAATTCTGCTGTAAGGACCACTCTTTTAAAGGAGGTAGATTCACGATGACTAAGAAGTAGACCATAAAACAAAAAACAGGTTTTCAAGATGAAGGCCCATTCCTGCATTCAGCAAATGTTTGTTCCACACTATGTGCCAGACGCTAAGTTAAATGCTAGCAATGGAGTGAAGAATAAGACAGGTCCTGTGTTTAGTCTCCAGTCTTTCCAGAATGGGCTATCGAGTCGAGAGACCACCATAAATTCTGGCACACAGCAGGTGCTCAAAAAACATGTCAAATAAATTCCTGAATTTAAAAGGTAACTATCCTACTGTGCATTATATGCTATTCATGGGATTTTTATTAAATATATTCTTCTAACATAAGCATATAGTAAGTTAAACCATATTCACAATTACGGAGTCATGGTAATATGCATAATAAAAGTGGAGTTTGAAGTGTTATTGAAAGTGAAAGCTATCACTATCATACTATGATGTTGGAGACACAAACCTTAAATGAAAGTAACATTTTTGGCAACTATTTCAGGGTTGCATAATAAATGTGTGGCAAATCGTATCTGCATTTTCACGCATCATGATGTAAGGTAGGACAAAGGAGAGACCTAAACATTGGAGTATCTTATTATATGTAACATCCTGTCTTTTCTCAATTAAAAAACATAAGAACAAAAGGGAAACGTTTGAAAATATTTGTTTCTTAAATTAAACTGTATGATCTAATATTCCAATATCTTCTTCTTTATTTATAAATACACGTTTGTTATTAAAATGTATACACATTGTGTTAAATCATTGTAGAGAGATACAAGATTTGAATTTGTGCATGTTTATGTATGTATGTGTATAAAGGAAGGGAGAGGAAAGACAAGAGATACTAAAAAAAGCTGGGACGGAGAGAAAAATGGAAAGAATGAGCAAGGGATCTTGACTCACTCTAACTTCTATATATAGTATATTGTTAGCAAATTTCTTATGAGATCATTTTGAAGTCTATTAGTCGCTTTGAAGTCCTCAGATAGAGCAAAAAAGGAGAACATTGGTTTTTATTTTTAGCCTGTGGACTAATGTTCTTACATAGTATGGTAAAATCTATATTTTTTCTTTATTTAAAAATTATTACAGATGTGTTTTTAATGGAGGACTGGAACATCTGGATGCTCTTGTTTCCCTGCAGCGCCCTCATCAGCACCCCGGGGAGAAGAGATTGAGTGCAGGTTGACTTTCATTTTGAGAAACAAGCTCTTAGGATAGTTGTTAACTTATTGTCATCATATTTAATTCAGTTTTCTCTTTTCTATCCTCCATTTCTTAATGTGCTTCTTTTTCTGTTTTCCTGTTTTCTTTTTCTCCTACTCATTTCACATGCTTTTGGCCCTGCAGTATGATCTTTACAAAATTATTTATTCTGCAAAACGTTTATCATCTGAGAGTTAACTTATGTAGTGCCTTAAGGTCCCTAGTCAAAACTATAATAAAATGTAGCAGATATACATAGTGCATACATTTCAGGAGTACAATTTCCTTAAACTTGAAGAAAAATTCTCTGATTCAATCTTCAAAGAAAAGGGTAGTATGTTTGTAAAATTTATTTCTTCTATTTTAAGTGATGGAATGGTAAAATACTTGATATACCAACTATGTTTGCAGATGGAATTGTCCATAAGACACAGTTTTGGTCAATGATAATGTAAATAGAGCCTTTGGGGGAAGAAAAGCCCAGAAGAGAAGTCCTGTGAATAAATGGCATATGATTCTTTGCTTTCTTCCCTCCTGGAACACAGGTGTGATATACGGAGCTGCAGAATCCATTTTGTAAATATGAGAACAAAACTATATGCTATGTACACATGGTAGAAAAATAGAATGAACCTCTCTCTTTGATGGGTTTGTAGAGATGCAACAGACTCCCTGGCTCTGAATTTATGTGAAAAAAAAAAAATAATAAAGCAAACAAAAAACTTCTCAACTCTCAATTGGCTTAAGGAACTTTTGATTATGTTTCTTTCTAATTTAAACTGAATGCACTTTAACCCAGAATTAAACCACCAGTGGATAGTTTTGCTCTTCTCCTCTTGAATGGGGGAGAGAGTGTCCTGAGAACCAAGAGACTAGAAGCTGAGCTCTTCCTTGTGCAGCATCACTGCCCTGAGCAAACAAGATACCAGCAACAGAAAAGAGAGATGATGCTGACCAACACATTCATTCTCAGAAAGGAGATGGGTTTTATCTTATCCCCTTCTCAGAGGCTACAAATTTTTCCTGGTGAATATCATAGTAACCCAGAGACTGAAGCTTAAAAGTGAGAAAGTGATAAAGCAGAACATTTGCCTATGATTTTGGAAAAACTGGTGATGCTCACATATAAGGTGCTGTAGAGAAAGCATCAGGAGTTCTGTGCCAGAAGCCTGCTACAGAGGCCAAAAGGAAAGCTAGATTAAAACTTTCCCTTTCTGCACCTCTTCTGAAAAAAGCATAGCAATCTATAAGGCCAGAATTCTGCAACTTTTATGTGTCATCTATCATATAGTATATCTAATTTGTGTGTTATTTCTTATTAACCTTGTCATACAAATGCCACAAAATGGCAATTCAGGCTATGCTGTCCTGTATTTCAGATATCCCTGGTACTGACGAGAACAAAAAATTGCCAGAGATATTATGTGAATATGCCAGGCAAGGTATGGTATAGTCTCCCCATGGAGATTATTAAGGCAAAGTAAAACAAAATCATCCAGGCATGTGAGGGAACCAGGCCAGTCTGATGACGGACTAGAAACACCACGTAGCAGCAACAGTGGGCAGCGTGTGCAAGATTAGGATTTGAAACAGGTGAACAGAGGTCAGAAGGATCAATACTTTTCATGTTCAATATGTATAATACAAATCAGAATCTGCTAGGATGTAGCCCATTTTCTTTCTTCTTCTTCTTTTTTTTTTTAGTCCACCTTGGCCTTTGAAATATACTCAGTTAAGTTTTAAATTCCGTGTAGTTGGTCATACTGACTTGAATTAATAATGGCATGTGAGAGAAAGATTTTATCATACTAATGCTATAGGTAGGTAATATGGATAAGACAAATATAGGTTATACTGAAATATGTCATTAGTAAAAGAAAATAATTGTTTCTTTAGAGTTTTTCCTAAGGGAAGAAAGGGCATTAGAGATGGGCTGCTGAGATAGCTTTGTTTTAGGGAAAAGGACTCACAAAAGAAAAGAGAGAGAGAGAGAGAGAGAGAAAAGAGGAATAGAAATGAACAAGAACATGCCTGCTGTGTAGAAGCTAGTAGGCTTATTTTGTTTTAAGAGCATATGTGGTTTGCAGTTTTAAAGGGTACATCCGGTGTTCAAAGCTCTTTGACTTTGAAAGGGCTGGACTTTGGCCTGGACTGAGTCCACAGAGGATATCTGAGACCAAAAGGACTCCCCAAGCAAGTTGACAGTGTCAGAAAACTGTTTCCCAAGAGAAAAGGTGTAAATTTTAGGGTCTTGAGAAAAGTGACGACGTGTTATCCATCAGTGCTTTCTTATTTTTCTTGTTTCTGAGGGGCATCTGGCATATAGTAGGCACACAAAAGACATTAGCTTCACTTTGGTCACATATTAGATTATTCCTACAACTCCAGATAAGAATGTTATAAACTAGGAATTGAATAATTGTCATCAAGGCTAATCACCTGGAGATACATCTTTTTTAATCATAATACTCTGTATTATGTTGCGTATGATGTGTCCCAGTGTATAATGTGTACCCATGTTTTTGCCCCAGCATTTCAGGAAAAATTCTTTCATTTAAGTTTTTTAAAGGTGGGCAGACGTGACTACATAGCAGCACCTCATTCTATTGGGAGAGGTGCGAGGCCCGGATCTGGCTGCTGTGGTGAAGCTGGAGTGAGACCAGGTGGCAGGTGAGAATGGTCTGGCTGACCTGAGCACTGACTTCCCCCAGCTGTCCCCTCCCAGCCCACCCTCACCCCACATCCTCAGTCTACCCTCACCCCACATCCTCTCATCTATTCCTGCTTATGTCATTCAGTGGGAATGTGGCCATGGCCACTTTGCTGAGAGCCCCAGCAGGCTTATTTCTTAGGAAGCGGGTGTGAGTGGCAGGGCAGCCCTGCCTGCCCCAGGCTCCCAATGGCAGGTCTCTGCCCTTTCCAGGCTGCCTCGTTTCTTGAGCAGCTGGCCCATTCTGAGGGCCCTGGGCCACCATGTTGAGGAGGAAGCCTACCCTAACGATAGCCCAGTGAAGTACCCTGCATCTATGTTTCTTTTTAGTGACTAGACTGTGACCTCCTTGAGCCATCCAGACTTTGAGCACTCTGTAACATCAGAATGAATGACACCAAACTTTCCCACACTTGCAAATCCTACAGCTCACCTGGGAGACTAGTTAAAGTAAGACTCCTGAACCTCACCCAAATACAATGACCAACTCTCTAGGAGAAAGACTGGTTATCCATGCTGTTAACAAGCATCTCACATGGTTCTTCCTACTGGCAAATTTGGGAAGTTATTCCAACTCAAACCTTGGAGGTGTGGACAAGTTATAGGCTCCTATTTACAATCTTTGGGCTCAAGTACCCCTGAACTTTCATGCTTCTCTGCCATACCCTCATTGACGGAAACTTCATGAGAGCTGTGGCCCAAGGTCACAGCGATGGGCTTGGAACCCAGGCCTCCCAGTCTCTACCTCAGACATCTTCCTCCTCAGTGCAATGTCTCCTGGGCCTCAGAAAGGGCCAGCTGCATGGAAGATGAGGCAGCCCGGAGAGGGGAGGGGTCTACAGTCAGGGACCTGCTGGGCAGGCAGGCTGGCCCTCCCTCTTATACCAGCTTCCCAGGAAATGGGCCCACTGAGGTTCCCAGTGGAACACCCTGAGTGACATGATGGATGTTCCCACTGAGTGGTATGGGAGGAATAGAAAATGAGAAGATGAGGAACAAGGGTGGTCCCAGAAGGGACAGTTGGGTGGTCAGGCACTCAGGTCATCCCAACCTGCCACCTGCCACCTGGGCTTGTTCCCAGTTTTTCTGCAGTGGTCAGCTACAGTCCCCTTATGAGAGAAGGAAGTACCATGACACAGCCACTCCTGCACTCCTTTCCCCAAAGCCCTCCTGCTAACTGTTTTATCACCATGGCTGGCATGCCACTTCCAACATGGTGGTGGCAGCAGTGTCTGAGGAGATTGGCTGGGTGGCCTGAAACTGAAGCTGAGGTGCCTGCCTGGAGAAGGTAAGGGAGTGGCCAGAGAAAAGGGTATAGCAGGGACTGGGCATGATTACCTGCTCCAGGGAATTATTGTGCATAGAGTATTGTTATTGCTTTCTAGAGTTACACTTTTAATGCATAAGCATAAATGAAATAACTAAAAATATTTCTATAGATATGGAATTAGGGCTACCAGTATCTTATGTGCATCCTTATTTTCCCTCAAAAATTTGGGCAAAAGTGCATTATGCACAAAAAATATGGTCTTTTAAAAAAAGTCATATAAAGGTCTTAAAACAGGATTGCCATCCTGCACAATTGCAGAGGCACCCATCGTGTGCAGTGTGGCAGCCCTGCGGGTAAAGGGTATGTGTTCCTTTATTGCAACGGGGCCCAACACTAAATATTTTCTTATACCTAATTCACACTTTTATGTTACCTTCTTTGCTCTATAGGTATTTGCTCACCCCTTCACTTATTCATCCTTCTTAAGTGCCTTCCCTGTGCCTGACATTATGCTGAGCATTAGTATATTATCCTACTTAACATGACGTCAATATTGTATGTGTGATTTTTTTCTAATTCATAAAAGAAAAAACTGGAACACAGGAAATTTAATTATCCAGGATCTTGTTGTTAGAAAGAGGTAAAATTTGTATTTAAATCCTGATGTGACCCAATCCAAAACACCAGATACTTCTCCTTTTAAGATTCCAAAACTGAGACGATGTTCAGCTGAAGTAAACATGAAGAAGGACACAGCGCTACAAAACCCGTATACAAAAAAGAAAGACAAGGAACGAATATCAGAACCGATAATATGGCTTACCGAAAGGCTAACTATCCCATCTTGGTCCTAAGGAAGATGCTTAGGTTTTCCTTACAAAGGGCTATATATTGCCAAGGGGCTGATCCTTTTCTGTCTGAAGGAAGTTTTTAACTATTGTAATCAGACATCTCTTGGCAGGATAACGGATCATTAAATTGTAGAAAGATTTATACAACGTGATTTCATGCAGTAGTGAAAATGAATGATCTACAATTTTATGCAAAAACCTAGACAGATTCCTGAAACCCACATTGCTTGGACAAAGTAAATAATAGAAGATTGTGTACAATGGGCTACCATTTTTACCAATCTCTAAACCAAGAAATCAAGTAGTATGTTGTTTGAACCTAAATAAATTTATGATTAAAAATCAAGAGGAGAAAAAAAGCAAGGGGAGATTAAATATGAGTTTTAAAGTAATGTTACCTTTTGGGGCATCAGAGAAATGGTGTATAAGGAAGAGACGCATCGGTAGAAAGAACATTATTGGTAATGTTCTTAAGTTGGTACGTTTGTAACTGTTCAACTTGTGCCTTATAAGCAGTTTACGTCACATTCTTACATATACATTAAATATGAATCAATAAAAAAGAACAGAAACCTAATTGACTGGGACCCTTTCCATTACCATGAATATTTTAAGTTGCCAGGAGATCGACAGTCCGAGGGTCTCACAGAAGACTTTATTTTGAGCCTTATATTTAATTGGCTGATGACAGTAGAAGCAATGAAGATGTAAACGCTAAGGGAAGAAACTGTGTGTGTCTGTGTGTGTCCACATACATTTCTCACCGTTATTTTCTCCTTCTGGAAGCAAAATTATTCAATAAATGTGTCAAACTCTGTTGTGATCTCTGATGCTACAGGGAATCAGAGGAGGGGAAAATGGTGGAAAAGGGACGTACAATTATAGTCTTGATTAATCGGGGATGCTAATAAGAAGCAAACCATCAGGCAGGTGGAGAAAAGCACAACTTCCATTTTATCAACTTCCCACGACTTCAACTTGAAGATTCATCACTTAGCAGAGTTGACCCAGGGTGTTCCTTACATATGAAATCACGTCATACAGTTTAGAGCTGTGTGGTTCCATCAAAGAGTTAAGTCCAACTTGAGTTAAGTCTGTTTGGTCACCAGTACAAACGTTTTCTCGGAAGCCTAGCATTCTGTGTGGTTTGTATCTGCTGAGACGTGCATACTTTCGCCTACCGTGAAATCTAACTCCAACTTTTTGCTTGAAAAATCCATTTCATGATCAGTTCCAATAACAGCAAATAATAACTTTGCTGTTTTGTTTCCGAAAAATCTGCTGAAAAGAAAAGCCAAACGTAGTAAGGTATTTTTTGTCCCTGTTGGAATCCCCAGTATTTAAGCTGCATCTAACTTTAAAGATGATACGGTTCCAGGAACGAGCCATTGTACAGCACTGTGCTCCTTCATACGCTGGGGAAGGTGGCAGACAAGTGTTTCCTGGGCTGAGCATGGCAGTTTCTTTCAGTTATGCCTCAAGCAAGTCTTTGGGATGCTACACATCAAGACACAGCTTTTCTTCATTCATTTTAATGGATGGTAAGGAGTTTGGAATTTTTAGGTTCAGAAATTGATACAGTCTTACTTTGACCTTTCTCAGCATGCTCAATGCCCTCCAGTCCTCTGCACTGGAGTGTGGCAAGCAGAGCTGGATTCTCATCAATCTCGTGAAGGAAGGCATATACATCTGATCTGCTAAATAGTTTCAAGCCACTGCTTCAGTAATTCAAAATATGCAGTGGCCGTCCATTTGCCACAGCGGTGGCTGCCTCTGTGTCGAATATTCATCCAAGAACTGACCCTGTGTTCTATATTGCAAATGTCCAATTTTTTATGGCATTACCTTAATTTTTAATTTATAGGAAGGATGCAGAATATTAACAGATCTTCTTCAAAAAAATGTTCTCTTATTTCCTATTGTTACTTTGGAGGAGTTTACTTTTTTTTAGCTAAAGAGAATCATTTGAAATCATGAGCTCAGGTGAATCATTTTCCCAAGATGCTAAGACAATTTGTAAACAACTTCAAATGGACAAAGATAGTACGGTAATCACGGAGTACCTTGTAAAGGGTGAGTTTTGAGAGAGATTTTTAGAGAAGAATGGCAGAATTGAAAAGCTGCAAGTCACCCTCTGAAATAGATAAGAATTTTCCATGCTTAAAAAAAAAAAAAATCAGAACTTTAAATTTTGAAGTAGTATAGTTATTAACTTCAAAAGATAGTAAATAACAGAAACTGCAATTTGAAGTCAAAATTATAGTCTTTGGTTTTAACCTCACTAAATGAAACTGAATGTTTAATCAAGCTCATCACCGAACTTTTCCTGATAATTCTAATTTTCTTGTATCTATTTTCCCTGAGTTTATCTCCAGGGATACACATAGCTTCTTGTATTGGCCTCAAATCTCTTCCTTCCTTCTTTCACTTCCAAAGCCTTAATTTCCTCCATGAATCATTGTTCTTCTCCCCGTTTGTTTTTAAGTATTATTTCTAGAAGACTATTATTAGATAAATCACTCATAATAAAATCCAGGTTCTTCACAGACTGGTTGTGTTATGGCTTTGAACATTTAAGACGCGCCTAGGTCTTAGTTATTTTTTGTGTGTGTGTTTTTGCTTTTAGTTTTTTTTTTTTTAAACCAGAATTGATATTGAAGTTGCAGGTGGAAGCAAATTTACATTCCAGTCACATTACACATTATTTTTTAAAAACTTATTTCGAAATAGCTTAAGACTGACATGAAATTGCAAAAATTGTACCAGATTCCCTGTTCATCTTTCACCCAGATTTCTGCAATAACATCTTACATAATCACACTAAATTGATAAACCAGGAAATTGTTATTGGCATGATAAGTATTCACTAAACTACCAAGCTTGTTCAGATTTCTTCTGTTTTTTCATGTACACCTTCCTTTATGGTTTTTTTTTTTTTGTGTGTGTGTGTGTGTATAGTTGTATGAAATTTTGTTACAGGTCCCATCTACATAACCAACTCCACAATAAGGTTACATCACTGTTGTATCACTACAAAGAAAACTCTCATGCTAACCCTTCATTGCTCTACCTTCCCCTCAGTCCTAACTTCTGGCAATGGCTGATTTGTTCATCATCACTGTAATTTTGTCATCGAGTGCTAATATTAATGGAATCCTACGGTATATAGCTTTTTGGAACTGGCTTTTTTTACTCAGCATAAACCCTTGAAATCCATCTATGTTGTTGTGATTACTAGTTCATTTCTTTTTACTGCTGAGTAGTTTGGTAATGTGTACAAGTTATCTATTCACTATAGAAGGACATCTGGGTTATTTCTAGTTTGGGGCTATTACAAATAAGGCTGCTAAGAATATTTGCATACTAGTTCTATTGTGGATATACATTTTAATTTCTCTCTGACCAGTATCTGAGATGGCAATTGCTGGGTTACATGGTTAGTGTCTGTTTGACTGTATATGAAACAGCATTTCTGAGTGGTTATATGATTTTATACTCTCCCTACAATGGATGAGTGATCTAGAGGCTTCGCAGCATTGCCGTCGCTTGGAATTATTAGTAGTTTTCATTTTGGTCATTCTGATAGGTGTACAATGATCCCTCCTTGTGGATTTAACTTGCATTTCCCCAATGGCTAATGATACTGGCTTATTTTTCATCTGAATACCCTCTTTGGTGAATTGTCTGTTCAAGTCTTTTGTCCATTCATTTTTTTTTTCCTTTGAGACAGAGTCTTGCTATGTTGACCTGTGTAGAGTGCTGTGGCATCACAGCTCACAGCAACCTCAAACTCTTGGGCTCAAGTGATTCTCTTGTCTCATCCTCTCAAGTAGCTGAGACTATAGGCACCGACCACAACACCCGGCTATTTTTAGAGATGATGTCTTTCTCTGGCTCAGACTGGTCTCAATCCCATGGGTTTAGGTAATCTACCTGCCTCGGCCACCCAGATTGCTGGGATTACAGGCGTGAGCCACTGCACCCGGCCTTTTTGTCCAATTCTTAATTGGATAGTTTGTTCTTTTATTGTTAAGTTTAAAGAGTTCTTTACATGTTGGTCACATTAAGTCTGTCCTTTGTCAGATATGTGATTTGCAAATATTTTTTTTCCCAGTGTTTGATCTTCTCATCTTCCTAACAGGTTCATTCACAAAGCAAAAGCTTTAAATTTTTATGATGTCTAGTTTATTGATTTCTTGTCCCTTGTTTTCAGCATCATATCTCAGAACTCTACCGTATGGCTAGGTCATAAATATTTTCTTCTAAAAGCTTTGCAGTTTTCACTTTACATGTAGTTTATAATTTATTTTGAGTTAATAATTTTATAAAAGGTAAGCATAAGGTCAAAACTCTTTTTTTTCTATTTATATCCAATTGTTACAACAACATTTATTGGAAAGACTACCTTTTGTCCATTGAATTACTTTTGCACTTTGTCAAAAATCAGCTGTACACACTTGCATGGATCTATTACATTTCTGGATTCTCTATGTTGCTCCATCAACCTATGTATTTATCCTATGTATTTAAACCTCCATTACCACCCTGTCTTGATTACTGTAGACATAATTCATTATTATTCATAATTTTTTAGGTAAGACCTCACTAACTAGCATTGTGTCTGTGTCTACATTCAGTTGTGAAATAAGTCCCTTGTAGTGTGTGTTCTGTCTCTTAGATATTTGGGAGGTTCATACTCTGCAAACAAACAGTCATGGCCTAGTGTGATGGTTCCCGTCTATAATCCTAGCACTCTGGGAGGCTAAGGCAGGTGGATTGCTCAGGAGTTTGAGACCAGACTAAGCAAGAGTGAGATTCTGTCTCTAAAAATAGCAGGGCTTTGTGGTAGTGTCTATAGTCCCAGCTACTTGAGAGGCTGAGATAAGAGGATCCCTTGAGTCCTCTTTGGGCTCAAGAGTTTGAGGTTGCTGTGAATTGTGATGCCATGGCATTCTACCAAGGACAACAATGTGAGACTCTGTCTCAAAAAAAAAAAAAAAATATGTATATATATATATATATGTGTGTGTGTGTGTATATATATATATATATATATATAAAACAACCACTCATTATGTCACTTAATACAATGTGTAGTATATCAGGCACTTATACATGTTAAATCTTCCCCTACTTCTCCTTCCCCTATAACATTTGTTTGTCATACAAAAATTAAATATCTCATAAATGGTTAATACTGTGGTCAGTACATGATCAGTTCCAAGATTTGAAATTTTAAGGCAGAAAGTCCAGGTATGATTTTTTAAAGCAGTATTTTCTGCTTGAGTTGTCAAAATCCAACTATAAAGGCCAAATAGAGTCATTCTGTTAGGGATGTCAAATCTGGGATCCTTTCATCCCAGAGAAGTGGAGAGTAAGACTAAGGAGAAGGGATCTAAATGTAGACCTGCCGTTTGATCCTGCAATTCCTCTTCTTGGTGTATATCCAAAGGACCAAAAATCATTTGATAATAAAAATATTTGCACCAGATTGTTCAGTGCGGCTCAATTCATAATGGCCAAGTAATGGAAGAAGCCCAAGTGCCCATCGACCCATGAATGGATCAATAAATTGTGGTATGTGTACACCATGGAATACTATGCAGCAGTAAAAAAAATGGAGACGTTACCCCTTTTCTGTTTACATGGATGGAGTTGGAAAATGTTCTTCTTAGTAAAGTATCTCAGGAATGAAAAAAGAAATATCCAATGCACTCAGTACTATTGTGAAACCAATTTATTTATTTATTTTATTTATTTTTTTCATTTCTTTATTATTTATTGTTGGGGATTCATTGAAGGTACAATAAACCAGGTTACACTGATTGCATTTTTTAGGTAAAGTCCCTATTACAATCATGTCTTGCACCCAGAAGGTGTGGCACACACCAAAGCCCCACTCCACTCCCTCCTTCCCTCTCTTTGCTCTTCCTTTCTGATTTCATTTATTTTTTATTTTTTATTTTTTTTAAGCAGGAACTCAACTTCATTGTGTCAAGCAGCCGCTTATATAGAGCGTGGGGAAGGGGCGGGGAAAGAAGGTGGGGGATGAGGTGCATGACAGGGTTGGGCCAATGGCATGGTACCACATTGGCTATATCTAGGTAGAGGCAGTTTCAGGCCAGGCCTTGCTGAGTCATTGCTACGTGGAAGTAGCTCGATGGATCTACTTCTAGTCAGGCTGGGGAAGTTGCACTAGGCCTCAGGCACATGGCAGGGCCCAACAATTCCCTCTTTTGTTTTTTGTATGGTGGAAAAACATAGCCCCTGTCTTAGGTTG
>CAUYPK010126787.1:0-20380 GCA_963574355.1 Loris lydekkerianus | reverse complement strand
ATATTCATTAGTGATATTGGTCTATAATTTTCTTTTCTTGTTGGGTCTTTCCCTGGTTTGGGGATCAAGGTGATGTTTGCTTCATAGAATGTGTTGGGTAATATTCCTTCTTTTTCTATATTTTGGAAGAGATTTAGCAGTACAGGTACTAGTTCTTCTTTAAAGGTTTGGTAGAATTCTGACGTGAAGTTCTGAAATAGCATCAACTATACAAAATCTCCCTAAAATGAATGTATTTGAATAGACACCTGCATATGGATATTGTAGGAGTGGACAGAGTGAGTTTCTTAGATTAGAGGGTTTCACAAAGCACAGGTGTCCTTCTTCACCTCCTGCTTGGCTGATGAGAGAAGCCATTCTGATTTGGAGCTCCAGGAGTGAAAGTGACATTTCCAGCCTTTTCTCTGTGCGCCAGTGCTGGATGTACTCTGTTGAACAAAACACTATAATGCAACAGAGGTACAATTTCTGGTGAACTGTAGGCAGAGGACTCTCTGCAGATGCCAAAATGGATCTCGCTCTCGTAGGTCTTTTCCCTGTCTATGTTGGGTGAGGTATCAGACTTCTAGGGTCCCTCCATGTGACCTGTCAGAGGCTGGAGCTCTGCTGCTCTGGGAATATGTACTTCCAGACCCTCTACAACCTGACTTCTCAGGTCCAGTCTCAGCAGCTCTCACCTCTAGACTCATGTGCTCACATCTTCTTCTTCCAAAGGACTGAGAACTAAAGAGACTTTGCTCATGGGTGGTGCCTATGGCTCAGTGAGTAGGGCGCCAGCACCATAAGCCAAGGGTGTGGCGGGTTCAAGCCCAGCCCCGGCCAAACTGCAACCACAACAAAAAAAAAAAAAATAGCCAGGCGTTGTGGCGGGCGCCTGTAGTCCCACCTGCTTGGAAGGCTGAGGCAAGAGAATCGCGTAAGCCCAAGAGTTAGAGGTTGCTGTGAGCCTTGTAACGTCATGGCACTCTACCAGAGGGCAGTACAGTGAGACTCTGTCTCTACAAAAAAAAACAAAAGAAACCGGTCACACCATCTGTATAGCAAAACTTCATAATCATCTCCCTTTCCCCAACTATTCCTCCACGAGTGGTTGTCATATCACCCCAGTAGCGTCAGTACCGTCACCCTCCATTTAGCTCCTCTCCCACGCCCTTTCTGGCTGCCTTGTCCCTCCCCAAGTCTGTTTTCCTTCCAGGTTTGATCATATTTTCTTGTGAGAATGTATTTAACCATCCCTCAGCCCAGTTTCTCTATTTTGCAACCCTACCTATGACTGTTAATTTTGTCTATCAACATGACTGGGATAAGAGATGTCCAGACAGCTAAACATTATTTCTGGGTGTGTCTGTGACAGTGTTTTCAGAAGAGATAAGCATTTGATTGGTGGGCTGAGTAAAGCACATGGCCTTCCCCAGAGTGGCAGGCGTCATCCAATCTATTCATTGTGCTCAGACTATTAACAAGAAGGTTGAATTAACTCTGCCTGATTGGGTGAGCTGGAACATCGTTCTTCTTCCATGTCCAGCGCTTCTGGTTCTCTGGTCTTCAGATCCAGACTGGAGCCTATGCCATTGGTTCCCTGGCACTCAGGCTTTCCAACTATAGAACTGGCTTTCCTGGGTCTCCAGCTTGCAGACAGCAGATAGTTTGACTTCTCAGCCTTCATAATTGCATGAATATAATAAATCTCTTTATAGAGATACTATGTATAGATACATCCTATTGGCTCTATCTCTCTAGAGAGAAATAATAAAAAATAAGATACCACTTATATCTCTCACCAAGTAATTAAAAGATCTCTTCTGAAATCTATTCTCTTTATAAAGGAAAAAGGGGAAGGGGAGATTGTAAATAGCATTCAGAGATGGTCCCAACCTGGCGAGTCCACAGTTTCTTTTCTGGCTCACATTTAGGGTTTTTGTAGAAGTTAAGAGTTTGTTTCAAGATGCTTGCTATCCTTTCCTCATTAGCCGATCAGAACAAGTGGGAAAAAGTGAACTGTGTTCCCTGATTGCCACCAAGGTAGCTGACTTTTAGCTGGACTAAAGGCAGGGGATAAAGCATGCTATTAATTGCTGTCATTGCAACCTTGATATTATAACCAGATGGCCATGGAAACATGAGGTGCCAGGAGACGCAAAACATCAGAAATATCACAGTACCCTTATTGGGAAGTATAATTCTGAGTGTAAAAAACAGGGTACACACGCCACACTGACAATCAGAAGAAAAATGCTACTCTGTGTGCATGTGTGGATCTGCGTGTGAGTGTCCTGACGGGGTGTCAGAGTGAGAAGTGGATATATCGGTACAAGCATTTCTGATCACTACAACAAAGCATAGTTTAGCTCAGCAATGTAAGTCAAAACTTAAGCGTGGCACAGAATGGCCTAATCAAGGAAAGAAAAGGAGCATTTATTAAGACACACTTAGCCATGTCTGTAATTGCTTCCTCCCAACAATCCATTATTATCCTTTGTGTGGATGACTAAAATAAGGCTCAGAGAAATTAGATAATGGTGCTCAAGGTCATAGAACTAATAAAACCTCCTTGACTCTTAAGCTCAGGCTCTTCCACTTTCAGGTGTTCCTACCAGAGTCCTCCCTCTCCTCTGACAGCCTTGAATTTCAATGAGGGTATCAATGTGGAGGAAAGAGGGAGCGGACATTGACACTAGTTCTCCTGCAAGTCTCTCCCTAACCAGGGCTCCACCAGCTTCTCCTCTTGGAGTTGATAGATCCAAGGCAAATCACACCAGCTCATCCCAACCGGTTGGAAGAAGCAAGCAAGGGAGCAGCACACACTTTCCCTCCAGCCAGCTTCTGCAGCCTAATCCTCCTCTGCCCTTCTAATGCTGGGATCGAGGCCCTCCATTCTCCCCCTGCCAGCCTTGCTGCTGAGGATAGCAGCACAGCTGGAAAAATAGATAGGTCTTTCTAACCCTCTCATGCATGTGCCGTGGGGCCAGGTAGCTCTATAAATATGGTAATGGCTTCTCAAACATGCCCAGACTGGAAATGAGACTGGGAGGCTGGAGAGAGGCTGTTCCCAGCGATAACCACTGTGACAGCCCTGCCTGAGGAGAGAGCGCATCTGAACTTCAGGTCAAATTAACTCTCCTCCTCCCCTTGCATAGATCCCCTTTCCTCCTCCTCCTCCTTCCTACCCCAATAATCGCCTGTATGCACCTGTTCCCTGATTATGCTGAGGACATCCACGGAGGGAAGGAGGCAAGCAGCAGTTCATGTTTAGTCTATTACCAGGAGGCCCAGACTTGTGATAAAAAAAAAAAAAAAAAAAAAATACGCCAGCAACAACACAGCTACATTGATGTGTACAATAGGGAACCAGCTTGACACTTCCCTGCTGCGGCCCTACCGAGAAAAACGACAGCTACAATAAAAAGCCGAACGCCTGCTCGGCCTAAACAACCACATGCTAAAACACACTCTGTCTGTGCCCAGCCTCCCCTCAGCTTCTCCTTCATCTGAGAGAGTGGACGGTAACACCCCCCTCCACAAAATTTCTCTGGAAATATAGACAGTGGAAAGTGGTGACCTGGACTCTAGAATGACTTTAGACAAAGCTCCCAGCATTGCTGTAAACCTCAGACCCTTCCTCTTCCACCCGGTGAAAATGAGAATGCCTTAGTTTGGGTGGTTAGAGGAGGATTTTGAAGTTTGAATCGGTAACTCTCCTGCCTCCACCCCCCACCTGCTATTTTTCCTTAGTGCAACCATCCCTCTCCCAAGAAGCAACAAGACCATATGGCTTGCATTGCTTCAGCAAAGAAATAGAACTGCAGACTAAGAGAAAAGGCTCTCCAGAGTCAAAAGTCTAGGTCCAGAAGGTAGGCAAGGGAAAGGGATTACATGCTGAGTATCTCAGCCTTTCTATATTCCCTTTGACCCCTTTGACATTATAGTGATGTTTATAGACACTTTCTCAGAATAATATTTTTACATGCATAAACCATATTACAAAAATTTAAGGGGTAAGACCATATATCTAGTACAAATATGAGATGAACATGTTTTAAAAACTTTTTATTTAACTCATTAATGAATGAAGAAATCAGGTGTTACAAATTGGTTCAAAGGGGAATTCAAAGAGCAGAAATGCATGCAGGCATTCAGGGATGCTGAGACGAGGGCTTTAATATGTGCAAAACTTGCTAGTAAGGGGAGAGGTCTGGGAACAGAGAGGTTGGTGAAATCAATTAGACCTCTAACAGATAAATTTCACCCCTATGGACAAGAATTATTTGCACTGCTCTTAGTTTTCCCCACATACAGAGTTGTGAAATAGCTCAAAGGCAATGAGAAAGCAAACACCACTATAAAATCAGATAGCCAGAGGGGGCAGTGGAGGTTGTCTAGCATTTCATAGGAACTTAATACTCAGTTTTTTGTTGTTGTTTTTACTATTTCCAAGTTTTGTATTTTTCTTACAATTTTCCTGAAGAAATAGATGCAAATACAAAAGAAACTAAGCATTTGGAAACACATTCATTAAAATAATATTTTTGTTTGTTTGTTTTTGTTGTTGTTGTTGAGACAGAGTCTCACTATGTCGCCCTTGGTAGAGTGCTGTGGCGTCATAGCTCACAGCAATCTCAAACTCCTGGGCTCAAGTGATTCTCTTGCTTCAGCCTCCCAAGCAGCTTGGAGTGAGGTGCCTGCCACAATGCCCGGCCATTCTTTGTCGCAGTTGTCATCATTGTTGTTTAGCTGGCCTGGGCCAAGCTTGAACCTGCCACCGTCAGTGTATATGGCTGGTGCCGTAACCACTGTGCTACAGGCACGGAGCCATCATTAAAATAATTTAAAATGTTGTGATAGGCTCATAACACAGCACTCATAGCACAGTGGTTACAGCACCAGCCATATACACCAAGGCTGGAGGGTTCAAACCTGGCCCGGTCCAGCTAAACAATGACAACTGCAACAACAACAACAAAATGTTGTGATATAGTAATGTATCTACTTTATTATTAACCAACAATATTTTAATGAGTCTATAGTTCTGATAGAAGGCATAGATCAGCAACATTTCAGAATATCTGCAATGACTATGATATAATATGAAAAGATCTTTCATGTTGCATGTGCAGCAAAGTCACAGGAATTGCTAAAACCGATGTGATTTGTTGTTTATATTTATAATAGAAGAAAATGAAACATTTCGATTAGCAATCAGCAAAAATAAAAAATCATTTTTCCCACTCAAGTTTGTGGATCTTCAGAATCTGTAAGAATCCATCTTAGAACCTCTGAGTGAGAGAAAGCATTTTCCTTAACTCCTAATATTGAGATCAAAAAAATGATGCCCCAAGTTGAAAAAAAAAGGTGAGATGAGAAGTCAAGCAAACTGAGCAAGTTAGACATTATTGAGGAAGGCGCCCTGGGCACTATCTCCTGCAGGGGTCACCAGGAGTTAGAGGAACCTGGACCAGTGTAGAGACTCTAAGACAGAGGGTAAGCAGGCTCCTGTTTCTTGGGTGGGAACTTACAAAGTTACAAGACCTCAGAGCCTGAGGCAGACAGAACTGAGACAGTCTATTAGAGTTACCCCACGATCGTGACAATGGTTTCTGGGTGGTGACACAGACGTGGTATGATCAATCCAAAGGATTCTGTGGTCAGGACGATGGGGAATGCAGCAGTGGCCTGATAGTGATGATTTGAACTGGGAATCGTATCCAGTTATGGGAGAGAAGAAAAGTACTTTATCTTACAAACCCATATTTGTGAATTCAATATTGCCTCTTGTTCAGCTGATGTGAGAAATATCTCCCAGCTCTAACTCTTCGTCCTCATCCCTGGGTTGATCCAAACTCCTTGCTCTGAGACTCAATACAGCTTCATGTCCTCACCTCTGGCCCCTCTTCTCTGCCCCTTGGCTCCCACTTGTCCCCTGCTTTGCAAGTCACTCTGCTCTCTGACACCTGGTTTGACTTACATTGCTTTCTCAGCCTTGAATGTCACCCCATCTTTTTAAGGGGTAAGACCATATCTCTAGTACAAATATGAGATGAACATGTTTCAAAAACTTTTTATTCAACTCATCAATGAATGAAGAAATTTTCATTAGTGCGACATCCCCTCTCCCAAGAAGCAACAAAACTGTATGATTTGCAGTGGTGGCCTGATAAACTCACACCTTATTAACCTTGAAATTCTTCCCCATGGAAGGTTTCATTTTCCTTGGCACATACATACCCTTTGCTTTGGCCCAGAACACCCTCTATGCTCCAACATCCTCACCTACTAAATTGCTGTTTATCCTTTATGATCACATCTCATCAGCATTAATGCCTCTTCCTTGAGGCCTTCCAGAGCCTGTTTCCTCAAGCTATTTCTCCCACCTGTATACCTTTAACCAAATATTATTTATAAAGTAACAGAAGAGAAGAATGTGCTCAAAGAGGAAGAGAAAGAGGAGGAAAAGAGATAATATTTTATTTGGTATTCACCTTGTACCAGGGAGTGCATTAAGTGCTAAATTGCCCAGGCCTCAGAGCTGTTAATGAGCAGAACTGGAATTCATCCTTGGGCTGTGATCATGAGCCCCATGCTGTCACTGATGACATGACAGTACTATCCCCTTTACACACTTCCCACTGGATCTATACATATGTTCTATCTCCCCGTTTAAGATCAAGCATCTAATACCATGCATAAACACTCACAGAACTTTTCAACAATAACATTCAGGGAACCCCTGCCAATGTCTTCTGGTGGTGAAGTGTGGGCTTCACAATTCCGTATCTTAGGTGGTCCCTACCCTCATGGAACACACACTGTAATGATACAGACAGTAAACAAATGAACATGCAAATAAACACATACTTACAGGTTGTGACGAGTTTCATTAAGTAGTAGAACAAAGTGCTAAAAAAAAATAGGGATGGCCAAATTTAGACATGGGGAATTATGTCTAGAGATAACTCTTTTCAAGAAGTTATAGTATAGTTGGGGCATAAAGGATGAGCAAGAATTGTAGGCCAAAAGAAGCGACGAGGAGCAGCATTCTAGGAAGAGGGAACAGGCCATGTGATGTCCCTGAGTGGCAGAGGAATGGACACACCCGTGTAGCAGGAGGAGGTAAGAGAGTGAAGAGGTTGCAAAAGTAGACAGCGTGCAGATAATGCAACCTCTGGATTCCGTTATTTCTGAAATATTCATAAAATGCCTACTAGGCTCCATCCACTCTTGTTTGAAATATAAATTCTATTTTTATCGGAACAGACATAGCTCCTGCCTCATGGGTTTACAGTCTAGGGAAGAAACAAATATTGCACTAATAATCACACAAGTTTTATACACACACACACACACACACACACACATATACACAGGGTGGCCATAAAGTTCATGTGCAATTTAAAATAAATATTTTACATATGTGTGTGTGTGCATATATATGTACATATATACACATAAGAAAAAGCTTTTTTATATGCATATAGACAAAAAGGAAAAGCGTTTTAAATATTAACCTATAACAATTTTAATTATTGAAGTTTGTAAGCATTTTACAATCTTATTTAAAAAACAAAACACAGGGACACTAAAGACTTAGATGCCTGGTGTAGCGTTTTCTGCAACTTCCCAGGGCCTCAACCATAAGAGATGAGGACGAAAGACTGGGAAAGGGAAATAGCTGCCTGAATTTTGCAAGGGATGGCAGGGTGTGGGGATCAGGGTACCTCACCAATATAGTTGAGGCAGCACCACAGTATCGCTGTTATGATACATATACATATATATGTATTTTTCTTACATATATTATATATATTTTTATATATATAATTATATATTATATATGTTTTAATATATATAATATATATCTCTTTCTTACATTATATGTATTATATATAATATTGAAATTGTTGCTTATGTATATATATTATATACCTATATAATGTATATAATAAGAAGTAGATGTAACCTCTGGGGACAAAGATGAAGTTTAGAGAAAATGTTATAGATTGGGTTATCCTAACCCCCAATTCTCGTGAATGTGACTGTATTTGAACACAGGATTTTTTTCAGACATAAACAAGTGAAGACAAGTTCATTAGCATCGGTCCTCAGCAGACGTGACCTATTCCCTTGTAAGAAGAGGAGAAGAGAAGGTGGTGCCTGTGGCTCAAAGGAGTAGGGTGCCAGCCCCATATGCTGGAGGTGACAGGTTCAAACCTGGCTCCGAGGCCAAAAACTGCAAAAAAAAAAAAAAAAAGAAGAAGAAGAAGAAGAAGAGAAGAGACACGGGGACACAGATGCACAAGAGTTGAACTTCAGGTACCAAAGGAGACTGAGATTAAAGTGACATAAATGCAAGCCAGGGGATGCCAAGGGTTGCCAGGAGGTTACCGTAATCTAGGAAGAGGCGTGGAAGGATTCTCCTACAAGTTCCAGAGGGAGCATGGCCCTAATAACACCTTGATTTTGGATTTCTAGCCTTTAGAACTTGAAAGACAATAATCTCTGTTATTTTAAGCCACCCATTGGCAGTAATTTGTGGCAGTCCTAGCAAACTAATGTAGAAAACTTCATGGAAGAAGTGAGATTTAAATAAATTCTGTATTTCCTACTGAAAACACTAGGGACGTATTTGGCCAAGAGATGCCAGGATGTCTTGACCATATGAGTTTGTTCTTTATATTTTCTTTTCCACTATTTCAAAGTCTAGGAGATTTCACACAGATATCCTGATGTCCAGCTTCTCCTAAAGATGAAAAGCAGCCATAAGCAACCAAGTCCTACAGCTAAGTGGAGGCAGCCCCTTCAGAAAGAGCAGATGTTTTCATGTTGACCGACATCCCAGCACTCCCACACCTGGCCCTCTTCTCTCCTCACATTTCCTGCCTGACATCTGTGGCATAATAAATACAATAATGGGGTTGAGGATTTTCACTACAGAAAGAGTTCAGGCAAGAAGTCTCTGCAAATCTCTCCCGAAGCCCCAGAAAATGGCAGTGATTGTCACCTGTCCTCCAGAGCCCTGGCCATTTGCCTGTGTCAGTAGCAGAGGAAGGGGATGAAGCCTATCCCACAACCTTTAATTAAATCAACACCCTTCAGACATTCCCCTGTTCTGCAACTAATTACCATACCCTGGACTCTTACCCTTGCTTGTGAATTCCAATGTGATGGATCTCAAGTCCTCTATGTGTTCGCAACTTGCTCTGTAAGTGGAAACGTTTGCATTTTGATTGCCTAATATATTTCTATCATTTTCCATCCAGCAGGACGTCAGGACCCTGTATGACATTTGGTAACGAAAATGAGTCTAGGCTGCAGCTCCTTCACCATCAAGACAAAGCTCAGGTCAAACCCAATGCATCTAGGGAAGCGAAGAACAATGGGAATATTCCTACTCACCAGAGAAACTGAGGCAGAAAGTCTGAATGTTAGCTTGAGTACTTATTAGCTGTTTGACCCTGGACAATTACTTGACCTCTCTGAACTTTATCTGTAGTATGGACATAAAAACAGTCTACTACACAGACTCCCTATGACAATTAAATGAGATAATCCTATATAACCTTTTTAAAACAATGTCTGACATGTAACAAGTGCATTTTAAAGTTGGCTACTGCTGTTACTGTAATTGTTATTATTATCAGTTTCATTGCTATTTTTACTGTTGCTATTATTGCTTAGTATTATTATAGTTGTACTCCACAATAGTGATCCCACTGGGATCTAAAAATTAAATTGCCTAAAATGTGGGATTGCATTATTGTAAGATTTAAGAAAAAACTAGAGTAAGCCTACTATGGAGAAGAGGAACAATTTGCTTATCATGTTATATCTGAATTTATGTCATCATGAAAAGTGTTTTTCACAGAGTTTCTATGCAGTGTCTTTGTCCTATGGAGACTACTAGACCCATGGGCACCATATGGAGTCACCAGGCAGATCAAATATCACAGAAGAGCTCTCCCTGGTCAAAGCGCATCTAGAAAAGCGAAGAGCTGTGCAAAGAACTACAATCAGTAACTTGAACCAAAGATCATAAAAAAGGATCGAGCTGAACGGAGGATATAAGGCAATGTGATAGACCAGGCTTCATGTAGAGTAGTACCTACGTTGATGGCAATATGAAGAGATGGGACCTCTGAATGAAAATACGCTGGCAGACGTCCTCCCCACTGGGAATTTGGGCAGCCCATGTTTTCATCTAGTTGGAAAGCTAAGTTTTTGTTTGTTGGTTTGTTTGTTATAATTTTCTTTTATAGTCAAAGTTGTCCACCAAGGATTCAAATTTATCCTTCAAAAGATGAGGTCATGTTAGTACAGCAAGGAGTCTTAAACATGAACAGACCCAGTGACCCAGGTAGAGAGAGTTGTCTATTTTATTTCACTATGAACCATGTAATCTCCCTAAGGAACAACTTGTTTCATGTCACTCCTTTGATCAATAAGCTTCAAGTGCCCAGGTTACTGAAAGAGCAATGTCTAAATCTCTAGGCTGCCTGCATGCTGTCCAGATATGGGGAAGACAAGTGTTTAAGAAGATGAGGCAGTAGCCAGGAAACCTAGATGTTATATTTACAATGTCAGTGAAAGCCACCATCCTCCAGACTGTTCCCTTTGTCAATAATCAAGGCATGTTCTTGTTTTTATCTTTTCTTCTTACACATACATTCCAACCAATAATCAATCAGTTGCTGAGCTCTTATCAATATAATCCGTAGTCAGTCAATAGCTAATCAATGTAATAGTTCTCAAACTGTCCACTTTGTCTATTCCCACAACCACTATCAGTGACCAAGCTTCAATTATTCAATTATTCCACACTCTTAAACGGGCCTTTCCCTTTTCTCCCCCTAAATCCATCTTTCATATGCATTTCCGTGAGTGGGAAAGATTCTGATTTGTGTCTCCCAGCGAAGGAGAGAAGAAGGAGGGGAGTTCATGGCCATGAGAAAGAAAGCTTGGCTAGAGAAGACACAACTATTAATAATAATAACAACCAGATTTTTTTTTGATGGGTTTTTATGTGTCAGGGACTATGTGAAATGTTCTATATTCATTATCTCATTTAGTCCTCCCCTCCAAAAGTTTCATGAGGTAAAAAGTTAAGGCTCAAAGGGTTTGGTAATTAAATGTGGTTATAAATTCTTTGTTGTTTTTCATGATAAAAGATTGAATCTAATTTCCCTCTCCTTGAATCATAGTGACTTGTGCAACCAGCAGAATGCAGCAAAAGTGATATTCTGGAACTTTTGAGGGAAGGTCATAAGAAGTCTTACCTGTCACACTGTCTCTCCCAAAACCTTGAGACATTTCTGAAAAGTCCAGCAACCCAAAAGCTGTCACACCATGAGAAGCCCAAACCACAGGGAGCTGTCCGGGAGGATGAGATGCCTCGAGGAGATAGTTGCAGGTCACAGAGCACAAAGGCATCAGGTGTGTGGGTCCTCTTAGAAGGGGCTTCTCCACCTTCATGCCATGTGGATCCAAGATGAACTGCCAAGCTGGTCTCTGAAATCTTGATCCACAAAACTGTAATCAAAATAGAAGGCCTACTGCAAACCTACTAAATTATGGAATTGTTTTAAATTGCTGCAATGGAAAACCAAAACAGAGACGTTAAATCACTTGATCCAAAGCTCATCACAGATGTCATAACCGAGGTTCAAATCCAGGCACCCCAATTCAAGAGTCTGTGCTCTTAAGCATGGGGCTATGCCATGTTCTTAAGTGGAAAATGTCTGTTAATAAGATTGCAGATAACAGCTGCTTCCAGAGAACGTAAAGTGAGAGACCAGAGTGAGGAAGGGAGGACGGAAAGAAAACCAACATTCATCAAGGGGTTTCTGTGCATAGTCATTGTGCTATAAATTCTTTTTTCTGATCAAATTTTGAAAAGCACTTTTAAAGCAGAAATAATTTTCTCTATTTTATTTTTAGTTTTTAAAGAATACTGTGTTGAATAACTGGAAAAACTCCAACATGACAGAAGTCACTGGTTAGGGTTTTTTCTTTTCCTTTTTCTTTTTTTTGCATTACTACAAAAAAAAACTTTATTTTATTCCTTATTCTATTATTTGTTTTCTTCCATTTTCTGAATGCTTTATAAAGTACTTATGCTTGAAATCAGAAAAAAAATTAAGATATTTCAATAGAGGGTAGGGTTTTAAACTCATGTCAACATCTGACGCCATTGGAATCGTTGCCCCAGGCAGGTGACCTGCCCACTGAGTGAATTTAGGGAGCAGGTCTCAGTGCTGGATTTCCAGGAGGAAGAAGACGTCCAAGCCCACCCACGTAGGCTTCAGCACCAGATAGGGCCTGAACATGCTAAGATCAGGAGTGATTTCTTTCACTTCTACATCAGAAGACAAAAACTTTTAATTAAACGAAGGGAGAAAAAAACACCAGAGACTGAACGGGGAGTCCACACCATCTGACAGTTTCAATTTTCACTTACAGCTTACTTTCCCCGATTGATATCCTACTTGCCTTCCCGTGCTTGCTGAAGAGAACCATTGGCTCCCATAAATCACCTTCCAGAGACACAGGCAACTGGCCTGTTAACCCTCACTTTGACAGAGGCATCAGCCACAACAATAATGATAACCATTATTAATCAGTGATTACAACCTGCTTGCATCTGTGATTCCACTGAACTCCCACAAAGTTCTTTGATGGAGGGGCTGGATTGTAAAATAGCTGAATTGAGTCTTAGCAAGTCAGCTTCACTTGCTCAAAATCATAAAGCAAGTATGTGTCAGAGTTGGGAATACGAATCTCTAGTTGACATTGGAACCTAAACTTTCATGTTGTAGACTAATATCTTTGTTGGAATGCTCTAAGACATAATGCCCTAAGCTTTTACTTTTGCATAGTTTTTGAAATTGGTAGGTGCACAATAATACTGTGAGTTATATGCATGAGTAATATCCCCTCCTACCATTTCATAAAGACGAAAAGGGATTAACACAGAATTATTCAGATGGTCAGCTAACCTTGGTAAAAAGAAACATTTATATTGTACTTACTATCAGCAATACGTCATTTTAACTGCTTTGAACGTGTTAGTTAACTTTTTACAATGTGATAATAATAAGCCTTATTCTTAAGAGATGATGGAATTGGCACACACATGGAATTGACGTCCCTAAAATCACACAACTATTAATTGGAAGCACAGAAATAAGACCCATTTTTCCGGCCTCCTAGTCTAGAGTTTTCTTTCCCTACACCCGCAAAAGCTTACCGCGTATCTGACCTTTCCTTAGGGAAACGAAATGATACCACAAATGGGTGGGTTATTAGGCTGAGAGGCTCGAGGATTTGATACTGAAGCTTAAGGAGCTTGAAAAGTTTAATTAAGAAGAAAGCATATTGGAGCTGGGACTAAAGTTCAAAATTTAAGGAAACACTGTCAGGGAGACCCTTTGTACCAGTCTGATGGCCTTAAATTTTGCCCCAAGGAACCCTTAAATCTCTTCACTCTACCTCTGGCTCTGGAGCAGGTTAGTGTTGGTCTCCTTAGAATCATGAAAGGTGTCCTGCAGGGGCAGTGAGGGAGACATCATTAAATACATCCATTTATCATTTCTTAGCATCTAAAGCATGCACAACACTATGGGAGATGTGGGAGAAGCACCTTTCATTTGCTCATTCAAGACTGATTAACTGAATGTCTCTAGTTTTCCCAGCACTGCTGATGTACAGAGAAACCTAGTCCTTTTTCTTGAAGTGAAAGGCAGGAAAACTCCCCACAGAGTCTCACACAGAGCACCATGTGACTGATGGCTGGAGGAGAGGGGAGCGGGCTGCAAGGGGCCCGGCCACAGGAGGGAGCTTGCCTGTCTCCCTGAGTCTGGGGAGACCATCTGAGTTGGGGCCTGCATGCTGTTAGGGTTCATTGATTTCAAACACCTAGAAATGAACTCTCACTAATGTAAGAAGACAGCAAAAAAAAAAAAAGACTAACACACAAGTCTTTGTGTTTATGAGAAGAATATGGGCTTGACCACTGGTCTTCAAAAGAGGGAAATGGGCTGTTCCAGGGACTGAGGGAGGAGGGACACATGGGCAGTCTCTTTAGAGCAATGCCAGAGAGAGAAGTCAGCTCCGGTCATGTGTCCACTAAGCGCCACTCTGCTTCTGAGAGTCAGATTTCCAGGAGGGAGTGTATGGATGGTATAGCAGGTCACTAACCTACACTTTGGCTGAAATGGTGCAGGGTCTGCTCCACAAAGGGAAATTAGGCATTCTTATCCCCGGGATGAGAACAGATGCCCGAGCAGGCAAAAAAGACAGCTGTTCACTGGGAAAAAATACAGACAAACAGCTCTATTTGTTTCCTAGGTTGCTGACACAAAGCTCCACTCAGCAGGTGGTTCAACACCATGGAAATTCCTTTCACTGAGATGGGTTTATGATTGAGATCAAACCTGACTCAGTCTGTAGTGCCCAAAGGCTGCAGAGAGGGGAAAGGTCAAATATATGCAGAGAGTTTGAAAATATCAGAGAGGCTTTCAACAAACCAGAACACTAAAAAGGACCTGGTGTTTAGAAAATATGTTTTTCATTTCATAAGTGAGGAAACTCAGGCTTGGAGGAATTTGTGAAGCTCAACGCACGTTACCCTGTGAGCACCTCCTCATCCTTCGGATCTCAGGTTGAGGGTGACACACTCCCAGAACCCCTCCTGAACCTGGTAGGCTGAAGGAGCCCTTCCTGCTCCAGGCAGTCCTGGGCTGCCCCTCCCCTAGCTCTTACCATGGCTGGCCCAGACTGGGCTCAGCGGCCCGAACCTGAACCTGAGACATGAGTCCAGCATTGCTGTGACTTGTGGAACAAAACTTGGACTCAGTCACCATTACCAACCCCTTCTCCTTCTTGGACCTTGGTTTTTCCATCTCTAAAATGAGTGTATTGGGCTAGGACCATACCCTATATGCATTCACAAACATGATCTAAGAAGGCAAAGAGTTAAACTTGAGAAATTCCATGCTAAGGACAGTTGATTGGGTTTCTAGGTTGCAAGACCACCTCTCAAAGCCCCTCCTGTGCTGCTATGTCCTGGAAAGCCCCCCAAGAGATGTTGCTATTGTTAATATTATTACTGGCATCAGTAGTTGCAACATTTTCTCTCTCCGAGAATTTACACTTTCTTATTGTTTACTAGTGTGTTATAAACATCAATTCACTTAATGACCTGAACTACAGAAATTATTGCTGTAATTTTATAGATGAAGGTGCTAAGGCAAAGAGAGGCTAAGAAGTCTGCCCAAGGTCACACGGCTGGCAAGGGGGAGAAGCAGAATTCAAATGAAGGCAGAATTGGTCCTAGGTCTGTTTCCTTACCCATAAGATTATACCGAGGTATAGCTTAAGATTACTGCTGCCCAGGCACACAAAGTGGGAAAAGTCTTCAGAATCTCTGACCTGCTTTGAATTTCACTCTGCAAGTTTTCATCCCTGGCGTGGGTACTGCAGTACTGGGCTTGATCATTGGTAACCCTGTGTGTGCTCATCAACCGCCTATGGCCACACCTCCTAGAGAGCTGCCTGCCTCACCTCTGGGTCTGGGCCCTATTGGCTACAAAAAGCTACCAAAACAAAACCCAAATCAATAGTGGACTGGACACCACAAACACCTTCTCTCCTAAAGGGTTGATCCAGCCAGATCTGGCCCCATTCTCCAGCTGTTGCAAAGTTCCCACCATGCCTCCTTCCTGATCACATCACCTGGGTTAGAACGTGGGTGCTAGGATGGCCTCATGGAGGAAGAGAAGGTGACTGTTATCTTCCTCTGACAATTCCCTGCTCAGCTGTGAGAATGGAAGAGAGACCATCAGCCCAGCAGGGGGACCGCAAGAACTCCAGGAATGAGGCTGCCAGTGGCTGAGGCTTCTATTAAATAGTAGCGGTGTCCCTGTGTCTTCCCTCGTACGTTCCCGTCACGCCTTCCTCTGAATGTTTGCTCAGCTGCTAGTTTGTGCCTCTAGCCTCAAGACAAGGAGTTGAGTGGTTTCATAAAGTAAAGAGTTCCAAGCTACAAGCATTTGGGGGGATTACTCTACCTCATCCCACCTTGTACACACAGGGAGACTGAGGCAGACAGAGTTGAAAGGGCTTTTCCAAGTTCACACTGCAAGTTAAGTTAAAGGGCTTTTCCAAGTTCACACTGCCACACTGGCAGAGTTAAGACCACACTGGGGATGATGATTGCACAGGGTTAAAAATGTCCCATCAAAGTGCATACCCACCCGGAATCGCATAATGTGATCTTATTTGGAAATAGGGTCTTTGTAGATATAATCAAGTTAACAGGAGGTCATGCTGGATTAGGCTGATTGTGCCTGTCCTCAAGGAGCTTAACATCTTGAAAGGGGGGCAAGGTATTGAGAAGGAAAGGTATACTATAAGAGAACATCTAAAACTGCCTTAAAATTATACAGTGAGTGGATTACAGTGGATGGTTGCAAAATGCTTAAATTTACTAAAAGTCATTGAATTGTACAACTCAGTGTAAAAACTGTAAAATCATTGAATTTTATGGCACGTAAATTATGCTTCAGTGTAGCTGGTAAAAACAAAAGTATGGAAAGAATAAAGGGAAAGAGTAATGTCTGAGTTGCAATGAGCTGGCTGTTTTATCTACAAGGGCCTATATGTACAGGCTGGAAGCCTATGAGATTTGTAAGGGTAACGTGAGCCAGAGGAGCAGGGAGAGAAGGAAATACTAATTTCAAAACACACATAAATGCACCCTGTAAAATAAAAATCAAGAGTTTAATTAAATTTTGGTAAAATGTAACATCACATCAACTGATCAGCCGTAGCTCCTTCTGAAGAGTTTAAAACATATATACTATATATAATGTGAGATGTGAAGGCATTTCCCAAACTAAGGGTGTGCAGGGTCTATAAAACCTTAAAATGACCTTAGTTTGTCTCCAGGTAGGGTTTACTGCGGAGGTCAGCAAACTTTTTCTGTAAACATATAAGTGTCTGTGTCTAAGTCTGTCTGGATTGTCATATAAGGGAAGAGAGTCTGAAGTTTAGCAGAGAAAACACGGACTTTATGAAGATGCAGGGGATGGTATATAGTAGCTGTGCTTTCACAGTCACCTTGGGCCAGGCATTCAGGCTCTCTGATCCTCAGTTTCTTCATCTATAAAATGGGGATAACAATCATTTCCTTAGATGAATGTGCCAAAGAGGAGAAAAAAGTAGTAGCAATAGTGGGAAATGCAGTGGATATCCAATTCAGAGCAGCATCTTTTACTATTACAGATATAGTGGTGTTTATCCTATTTGGGTGCTGTAATTATCCATTTGAAGCAATTTAGTCAAAAATTTATTGAGTGTCGACTAGGTACATGAGTGCCATCATACATGAAACGTCTCTGAGAAGTGCCCAACCATGGACACGTGTCTGAGTTCTGCAACTGGTGTTTATTATTATTATCATTCTGTGTCTGGTGGATTGGCTCCAGAGAGACGGGCGACGCTGCCCAACACAATCTGAGTTAGGGATTCTTGGCAGGCAGGCAGAGAGACAGAGTCCTGCAATGAAGGCAGTCTAGCTCTAAATAGATAGCCAGGGGACTCTTTTTCTATATTAAACTATTGATTTTTCATAAACTAAGAGCACAAAAAGGCCACTGAAAACAATTGAATCCCAGAACAGGACGCAAAAAAAGAAAAACAAGTAGCTCTTTGTCCCTTGTCGGCCACTTTCATGAAGTAACTTCCTTTTAGAGAAAAAAATAAAACTCCTTGGTTTCTAGAAAATAAATGGAAAGAAGGAAAGAGGAAAGGAGGGAGGGAGGGAAGGAGGGTACAGTATGAGAAAAGACCACTGTACGGTGGAAGATAGGAAACCTAAGTTCCAGCCTAACCCAAGCATTAAGAACATTTCCTTATTTCTTTCAGAGGTGGAAAGGTAAAATTTGATTCTCTTCATGTCTGGACGTTCTGCAACATTGTGCGGAGGGAGACAGAGAGGAAAACAGGAAGGAAAGAAGGAAGAGAGACTGAGGGGACGAGGATGTGCCTGGTTGGACACATTCCCTCCATCAGCTTCACCTAGACTCCAGGGGTGAGCCCAGAGAAGACTCCCATCAGGAACTCTTGCCCCCAGCCAGAACTAGATCCAGATGGTGGTTACTAAACCTCGTCCAGTTGAGAGAAGGAGCCCTATGTAACAACAGAAAGTCAAATTATTAATATAAAATTCTGGACTTTGAGAGGGCTCTGTAAGTGTAGATCCCCCAGATACAAGCTCATTATCTTCAGGGGGAATCTTCCTTATCCTGGAGTTTTGCCCTTGGGTACGTAGAAAGAGACCACACAGGGAAGCATGTGGCTCATTTTTCTTCAAGTTTGTGACTTCCCCCATGTCTTCAGACTGAGATTTAATGTTACTTATTGGTTATCAATTTGGTACTCTCTATTCATTGGCTTATAAAATTCTTTACCTGGGAAAGTAGAGACTGTGGTCTTCATTTTATGACTTTGATGTTGGGAGCAAATCACTCCTCCAAGAAAACCAGGCTAGGAATCAAGGACAAGATCATTTTCTTGCCACTACCTATTCCAGTCTCGTGACACAAGTACTATTACCAACATGCAAAATACCACAAAACTAATCACAATTGATGGATCGTGGCTACAGTTTACACCTTGGAAACAGAATGAATAAATTGCTCCCAGAGTCCAGGCCGCTATCTTCTCCAGAAACTTCTAGCTGCCATATCCCTGGAATAGGGGCTTAGAACTCAGAGATACTCTACCACCTGTTGGATACCTTTGCATGAGCAGGCTAATTCATTAGCTTTCTTCCAACTTTCTGAAAGAAGAGGAACAGCTTTTAGAAAAGTAATGCTGTCTAAAGAAACTAAACATCCAAGCAGATTCAATCTGTCCACCCTGGGCCCTGCCTTACACCTTGTACCCTCTTCCTTTGTCCAGTGTCATGACTGTCTTCTTCCCTCAATTGTAATAATTCAGGCACATGTTTGTACTATGCAATTAAGGGACACCTAAATTCCAACTCATGGTTCAATGTTGAACTCAATTCTCACCACTTCCAGAAAGCCTTTCCACTACACTCCAACTCTGCATGAGCTCTCTCTCTTCTGACATTTAACACACACTTTCTATTTTCTTAAAAATTTGTTTTAATTCTACACGCAGTCTCTGAGCCTCCTTTGAGAATAGGTTCTCATGGTTATTGTGGCAGAACTCTTCAAGGTGCTTTTGTAGCTCTGAGTTTGGATTACTTTAGATGCAACCAGGAGCTAAAGTTTAAAGTGCAAATAGTTTATTGATGTGGGGAAACAAACTCTGCTAATAGAAGAATGGAGAAGAGACATGAGGAAAGGAAAGGAAAGCTGCCAATAAAAGGAGGGACCCAAGGAGTAAATTCTCTATGGAAATTCTAATAGCTGGTCTAGAGTGCAGACTTCAGAGTTATCCTATCCAGGGGGCCAGAGAGTGGGATTAATTGTTTACCAACTCCTGTTTTGTTTTGCTTTTAATTTCAAAATATTGTTAGGATTCAAATGATGTGTTTACATATATCAATTTTGTTATGCTTTAATCTGGGTTATAAGCGTACCCATCACCAAGATAGAAAATATTTATTGTTCCCATTAGGTAGGTTTTCACTCCCACTTTCCCCAACTTGATTTCCTCTGAATTTTACTTCCCTCTGTGCACATGTGTTCCCATCAGTTAGTTCAGTTTAATAATGAGTACATGTAGTGTTTGTTTTTCCAATCTTTAGATACTTCACTTAGGATAATGGTCTCCAGTTCCATCCAAATTGTTGCAAAAGGTATGAATTCATCCTTCTACATGGCTGCACAGTATACATATACCACTCATGAACTGATGGGCACTTGGGTTGCTTTTGTGTATTTACAACTGTGAATTGTTGCTGCAATAAAAATTTGTGTGCAGATGCCTTTTTGATAAAAATGACTTCTTTTCCTTTGGGCAAACACCAAGTAGTAAAATTCCTGGTCTACTTTTTTTTTTTTTTTTTTTTTTTTAATATTTATTTTATTTTTTTTTTTTTTATTGTGGAGAAGGGGAGGGGAAAGAAGGCGGAGAAAGAGGTGCGTGACAGGGTCAGGCCAGTGGCATGGTACCACATTGGCTGTATCTAGGTAGAGGCAGTTTCAGGCCGGGCCTTGCTGAGTCGTTGCTACGAGGAAGTAGCTCGATGGATCTACTTCTAGTCAGGCTCGGGAGGTTGCACTAGGCCTCAGGCACATGGCAGGGCCCAACAATTCCCTCTTTTGTTTTTTGTATGGCGGAAAAACATAGCCCCTGTCTTAGGTTGCCTGCTCTTGCAGTTTCAGTCTTACCCGTCATGGGGATACAAACATCA